>JAQFZQ010003408.1:0-10841 GCA_034696005.1 Glomeris marginata | reverse complement strand
CATGACATGCACGACATCATGCAGAAAACGTCCTGCAGTCTCTGCATGATCCTGTAAAGACTTTTTATTGTGGGTATGAAGTATAGAAACACTGCCATAAACAATTTTCAATTTATGTAGTTCACATCCCAGATGAAAAATAAATTTCGGTATATCTCATTTCCATGATGGAAAAACATGTTTTTATCGGGTCTATGTCATAGAAAAACACAAAGACAAACAAAATGAACCTTGCAAAATGCTAGGTTTCGACAACAATGTTCAGGAATGTCATATGTGCTAGACAACCAAAAAGTTTCCCCAAAAAATGACAAACACAGATATGAACATTGTGCAATTGAAACATAATAAAGATTAAAAAAATCCTCTAAGAAAGAGGATTACAACTCCCAATCTTACAAATATGGTTAATCTCCTTTGGTTACCATGTGAACTTGCCATTTTTTCGTTTCTTATAGTTACTTACTGCCTTCTTAAATTCGGATTTTTCTTGTGATAACTCGTAAGATCCGGGAGCAAATTACACTTAAGTCATCTGCTCAAGTAACAAATAACATAATGAATAGTAGGGGACATTTTCCAGGGGATCAACGACACAGATGTAATAATTACTGCATCAATAATTCAATAAAAAATTAAAATCCCAACCATTTTTACAAATTTCTATTTAACAAAAAAGCAAATCCATAATTCTAAATTTACTTTATGGATACATGTAAAGAAATAACATTCAGTAGTACTATAACAAATAAATGGGCATGTAGTTGAAAACAAGCGTTACTTAATTGCGATAATTTTAATCTGCTCAAGATAATTACTGGGTATAACCCTATAAAAAAATGACACAGGAAAAGATAATTGGGAACAAGAGGAAAGATACAAAGACTAAAGACGTGGGTGGCCATTTCTTTCTGGAAAATGACTCAAGGGTTTCGCAAACTTGTGATTCACACACACCCATACATAGGAACCCATATTTGTCATCAACAAAGTTAGCAACACCTAATTTTTATCAGACTTTTTAACAATCTAAAAAATGAGTAAACAAGTAGAACTTTGAGCATGCTTTCAGGCAACTGTGCTCAAAACACACTCTCTTTGCCTGAATTGTATTCTTACAAGCTTCGTGGGGTTTATGGGTCAGGGATGCAAAGTTTGCCGACCTTATATAAATTTCAGCCACAATCATAATTTAAAACTTACATTTTACCAAGATTTTACATAGAAAACTCCACTTCTACTCAACGAGTTTTACTGGATATTTACTAGCCACCATTATACCAGTCAAGCTGTAAACTATGTACATTATAAATTAAAATAGCACCATACTGTGAAACTTTAGTGGTGTTTTTTGGTAACAAATGCAACATCATACAATAAAGAGGGAATTGTCAATGCGATATGACTGGTATAATGGCGGCAAAGCAATTTCTGGCACTGTTTATCCTTCATACAGTTCTAAAATCATGCATATGGCAAAGGTCTTGGAGGTCTTGGACACTGTTTTGTATGTAATGTGTATTCGTGGCTCATGTGTGATATCTAATTGGCTAATGCTCTTTTATGTACACTATTCACCAATAGAAAAATGGAGTACTCCAGGAAGCAATCTGCAAAAACATTCACATGACGTTTTCATCATGCTGTGTACATCAAAAACGAATAGCTTACAAATGCTCTAAAAATATACATTTATGCTCCTCCCAAAAAAGATATGATGTTCGCACAGCATAAATACGAACGTTTTAAAATTATAATTATACTCCTCCCAAAAGGTTCTGCACTGAGTAATTAAATGGACATAGTTAATCTACTAAAAAATATATAACTAAAATAGTAATTAAGTGCTGGAATACACTTGGTAAACTGTCAGATTAGCCTTGGATTAACTAACAATATTAGTTACTCACCATATATTGGCCAAAATGATTAACAAAATTGAATTGAATGGGATATTTTCAATTTTAATTATTTATATAATTATGTATAATTGTTCCCTTTATCAACTACGCAAAACAATATCGTTCAATTAGATAGTTTAACCCTTTATTTTACATAAAAAATAAAAACAAAACATGTAAAACAGGGCGTCTACCGAACTTTCATTTAAAAATTCCAGTACATTTCCAGTATTTTCAAATATATATTTATACCTTTTTTCATGACACAAAGTGAATGAAAATGTCAGAAGATGATACATTTTTCACAATATTATGAAAACATTCCAGTACATTTCCAGGATTTCAAAGACAACAAATAAAATCCAGTATCAGTAGACACCTAGTAAATTTTAGCAAAATTCCTTCATGTCTTCATAGGATTTGGAATGCAATATTTGCCTATAAATTCAACTACGCACCTACTTAAAAAAGTGAAATCTACTTTCACCTTCATAAACACCATTATAATAAATTGGTTTCGCAATGCGTGTCATTACTGCCAACATAATGTAATCGGAACAAGAAACTGAACGAACCCATAACCTCAATCTTATATTAAATGATTAGAATTTCTTATGTTTTTCTCAGAACGGCCAAAACGCAGTTGGATCGTTCTTCGATGCTGCTGCTGCCCTTTAATTAATATAGTATTGTACAAAAACAACTTATTACATATCACTGAATTTGCACAACCTGAATAAACAAAGTGCAACACATGGATTGTTACATTTCATTTCCCATACCCTAAAAAGCAGTAATCGGGTCAACCGTGCAATGAATAATAAGCTTAGATATATAAGGAGCTGTGCTGCAAAACTTTCACCTTTAAACAACCTCCGATATTTATAATACATTTAGAACCATACCTTTTATTTGGTTGCGAACAGCTTTATTTATCTGCAAAGATGGCTTATCAGTAAAAATGCAAATATCGTTAAATTTATATGATAGGTAATAACAGGGTTTTCCCACATTTAATTTTCGCAAATTATTTTACTGGCAATTGACAGTTTCAGGACAGCTAACAAAACCATGTCAGTTCACCTTTAATTTAATACTACACGCAACAGTCCCCTATTAAAAATATTTAAATAAGCAAGGATTATTTTCAAGATGGGTACTTAAAATTAAGATGCATTTAAATCCAAGTTTAATCACGATAATATTAAAATTTGCACTTTATTTGTACTGTATAAAAAAGTATTAGGCGTTACTTATTGACTTGTCGTTATCAAACAAATTTTACATGTTTTATCAATTTGGCCTTTGACCAAAAATTCAAGATAAAAGCTAAGTAAGCGAATTATAATGCAGCTTAAACTGGGCTAACATCCAGAACTTTTGGAGATAAACTAGAAAATAAAGGAAAATACGCAATTATATTCTCAATTATTGCAACATTGAAAGTGAACCAACACATATTTCATCAAACATTTATGTCAATTCATTGGGAAATTCACCTTTTCCTTTTTTGTCAATTAGATATTGCATCAAAAAATATGCTGAAATCCGTTTGTTGAACTTGATGATTGCAAATTGTGGTACATTTGTTCATCAAAGTGACATATGATGTCATTACTCGGACTTGAACGTTCGTCATTTTACCGGGAAGTAAAATACGGGAAAATGTTTGCTTCCGGGCGAAAAATATACTGGAAAAATTAAAAGAGAACCCATAAATAGGCCTATTTCTGAACACGAACGGATTCAAGTCCACAGGTGATAGAAAGCAACTCTAGTGACCATTTATGGGCAGTGATGATTTTTGGCGATTCATGATCGCCAAAGAAAACAACGCAACTGTGCGCTTACTCAGCATTCATCAAGCACAACTGAGTTTCCGCTCTTCTGCCATTTTGTAAAAGACCAACACCCATGCGCACGAAAACTTCCTGTCGCTTACCTTTATGATCAATTCGATTTCCGGCACATCGTTGTTCACGCCGTTATTCATGTCGTCCGACATCTTGTAAACCTCGATGTGAATAGCGGCTTGTCGTTGGTAGAGAAAAAAATGTCGCAAAACTTCACTGTCCACTTCAAAACAGACCCACACTCCGCAAGCAACACTCCTCAATGATCCGCAGTCTAAAAATACATGCAGTGCCAAATCTCACCGACTGGCTGCTAACGGCGTTCCTGATTTCCGTTTCGGCGTACAGGTGGCGCCAGTAGACGACTCGGCAAAACTCCGGTGTGACTCGATACGCGTGAAATGTCCCTCCACGGATGGAAATTTCCATTGTTTACGATCCACAGCTGCGTTTCCGTCGTGGATGAGACTAAATTAAAAGAAAACACGTCTTCCATCACTCTTCAACAGAATTACCGGTTACATAAATGTATATAAAGGTAATCTTACAATATTTTGGTAACCGCGCACGCTGTTTTCTATGATTTCCGTTGGTGGCGCTAGCGTCTACGCGAGGGAGCATGTGTTCAGTGTTTTTTCATTTTCCGTCGTATTTTGATAGAAGAAAATATATTTCGCAGATGGGCAGACGTCGTAAGAAAAGCGTTCCATGCCAGAAACACCAAGAAGGCAACCAAAATTGCGAGTACAATGGTTTTTACTACGACCCGAACACAAATCGTCACTTCCGGGTGCCCCAAGGGCCATGGAACGCCCATCTACCTTCTTTCCAACAACCCAAAACTTTGGTCAAAAAATCATACCAACCAAAATCAAATTGTTTGGGAGTTCCAAAACTGTTCTTTGACCGGTCAATCGGTGCCATTAGCAGAAAATCTTACGAAAAGTCCTACTCAAAAACAAGAATCCTTTCAATGGTCCCAGTTTGCCAACAATACGTACGAACAGGAAGTCCTGATCATCATACCCAAATTGATTTTGACAGGTGAAAATAGCAATTTCCCATGTTTATAATGTCTAGAGCATACAGAGTTATATACAGAAACTAATTCTCACAGGTGCAGTTTCCTCGTGAGCCATCCCAACATCTCGGCAGCCATCGCGGTGATGCCTGTAAACCACGTACAATGCACCAGGCTTTTCGCATTGCACGTGGAGCCAGACACTCTTGCTCCCAAAGAGGTTTCCTCAAGCTCCGTCAAAGTCAGGACAACGGCGAACTGCGTAGCCGTTGTGGACCGCGTGATGGACATCTGCGTGGCGGAATGTTTCAAGAATGATTTCTGGGTGTTGGCTTGCTTGGTTGGGTCCTTCACGAAACCATCGTACGCTTACATGTGGGATGTGCTAAGCCGGCCAGAATCGGAAGAGATCAAACCGCCTTTGTGCGAGTTGAAATTCAAAGGTTGCGCCACGTACAGCTGCGACTGGAACAGAACCACGTGGAAAGGAGTGTTCGGACAGGACAGGAGAGCGGTCGTTTCGGACCTGGAGAACAGATTGGAACCCTTGTTCACTGCTGGACAGACTGTTCTGGCAACTCGGTTCAGTCAAGATGGCCGGCTGGTGTTTGCCGGTTCGTAGCTTGATGGAACATGAAGAAATTGTGGGCATTTACAAAAAAATATGTAATTCCATTTACAGGTTTGAGGAATGGACACCTCCAGTGCACAGACCTTAGGGACAAACCGGGGTCTAAATATGCGTACATAGTGAACATGGCCAAACCGGTGTCCGACATTCACGTGCTTCGGGACTGTGATGATGTCGTGGTCAGCGGCTACCGTGGTCTGTTGGCCAACGTGGACTTGCGATGGAGGAAGCAGAGGGTGAGCTTCGACGGACACGTCAATGACAATCTAAAAATTCACTGCAGTGTGGATGAAGTGGCAGAGATCTTGTGTTCTGGGGGACAAGATGGCAACACTAGATTCTGGGACCTGGCAACGGGAAAACTGTTTCATACCGTACGTCCGCAGCGGCATCTCGGCTCCGATGACATCATCCCGGCAGTCTACTACAGGAGTTCCTGGATTTCTGGTCCCAGCAAATATAACAGCTCGGCTCTCTTATCTGTTGTTAAAGATCAACTAGTTGTCCATCAGACTTGTTAGTGCGCCTGGTGTTCTTGCATGGTCCATCCTGAACATTGTATTTTTAATTACTCTGTAATTATAAATAAATACATATATTCATTTTCAGACACCAATCAACTTTCATTCACCGCGTATATACGTACTAGTATATGCGTCGCATTATATGTAGAATTTATACGTACAATATACAATTACGTTTTATAAGGCCGTTTTGCCAAATTTGGGAAGGGAAAATTGCCAGCGTCACGGTGTGCACGTTTCCAACGTCACGTCGTCCGGCTTCCAAATGTCTGATGCATTTCGATAGCTGAAAATAATGAAAACTACGTCAACTTAAAATGATTCCAGGCAATAAACCTATTAATAATCGCGTTTTACATCATACTACACGATGGCTGTGCTTCCTAGGGTTTTTGGTTAGTGAAGATTCATATTAACAATATATTTTCCACATATATTCGCTATGAAATTCCGTAAATATATTAATGCGATAGTAATTTTGTTTTTCTACATTACAAATGCAGGATTTGGTAAGCGTGAGTATGATAGTACCTTTAATGAGTCGAAGAACGATCCATCTGGGAGCCAATCCATTTTTGCAAGGCGTAATAGGCGAGTATTTACAAGATGACGTACACGACCGTCTCTGCAATGTTATTGCCAACAAACAGTTGCAGTGCAACATTTCATGACGGAAAGCTTGCGTCGTCTATACGATGACGTCACTAATCTTGCACGCAGCCGAATGTCCCGCAATAAAGTTGCATTTCGTTTCCCCTGCAATAAAAAATGTATAAACACTTTTAAAATGTATTTTTAACCAAATGTTATTTTTTTGCAGGTTCTGTTTACGGTGGCGTGCAGTTACTTTCAGCGCCAACAATTGTATGTTTTTACATGCATCTCTTGTACACAAATGAATGGTGCAAGCACCGCATATTCAAATACAATTTCGCACCATTCTTTTGTGCACAGGTGATCTATGCAAAATAAGTATTAGCAAGAGTATTAGCAAGAGTGTATGAATGGTATTATCACCCCCAATTATTTTTAAAAGGGAAGTTGGAGTGACGTCCTGGGCAGAAAATCCGTATTAATAATTTGTATGCTGGCTACGGCTTGCGGATACTTCATTTTGTCTCTGCCAACTTTATTATTTGTCACTTTGTCTCGAGTCATTTGCGGTAAGTACATATGAATTACGGCTAATAACAAGCAAGTGCCTTGAGAGGTTTCAATTTTGCGCAGGCATTTTCAAGCAAAGCCAGTCCATATCGCAAGCCGTGATCGCGGATTCAGTACCGTCGTCCGAAAGCGCGGTTCACTTTGGGTATTTTAACGCTGTATCAAGTTTGGGATTCATTGTGGGGCCCACACTTGGAGGACACATGGCTGATCTGGAGGATGGCTTCTTCTGGATTTGCACCACCTCCGCAATTTTATTTATTCTTAACGCAGGTATACAACATCGCAGCTACCTTTTAAAATTTGCCAAAATGCATCAGCCATCTTATTAAATATGTAAACTCTGATCAAATCACATTCCCACATCTCGTTTATCATTGCCATATACTTACATCAATCCTTTAAACCTTGCGCAGCACTCGTTTGGAAAGTTCTTCCTGCACCCTCCAGCGCAGTCCCAAAGAGCACCGGACCATCACCCGGAGTCGTGGCTCGTCTAAAAGAACTGAACATCACAACCTGCTGGGATATTTTACTGATGAGGTTTTGTCTTTCACTTGCCGCACTCGTGTACCGCAGCAGTTTCCACTACTCCGTGGAGCAGATGTACGACCTGACGCCGAAGCATATTGGGTACCTGATGTCGTTCCAGGGCCTGGTGTCTGGTCTAGCAGGATTCCTTATCGGACCTGTGGGGAAAGTGTTGGGATCAGGCTCTAGTCAGTTGATGATCGAATCGTTTTTGCTCACCGTGTCTCTTATCGGAACAACGTTTGCCGGTTCCGTACCGATGCTGATGGTCAGTCTAACCGTCTTGAACTTCACCACGTCCCTGCTGCGGGTGTCCGTAACGAAGATGGTCGTGAACTGGTGCCCTCCGGATAAGATAGGGGCCATGGTGGGTGTCGGTCAGAGTATCACGTCCATCGGAAGGATGTTGTCTCCGCTTATCGGGGGAATGGCACTTCAAGTGAGCACGTACGGGGCTGGTGTAGTGTCTATTGTTTTTGCTGTAATAGGGTTCCTCGTCTGTTGCTACACGTGCTCCAAAATGACTAAGCCTATTGCTAAATCTAAAGAAAGTTAGCAACATATCGAATGAAATGAATTTTATATGAAAATGTATAATTGAACAGAAAGACGAGTAAATAAACGTACATCTTAACTTATGAAATGCATTGTCGTGACCGTTGCTCAATGATTTCAAGTGCAAATAATGTATATACTTCAACAAATTGACTATCTTTTCTTTCATCTTTTCTTCCCGCATCTGATCAACACTTTTTCCACCCACTCACCCCATTGTGATGACGTCAATCGCGTATGCTCCGCCCCCGGCAGTAAACAACTGCAGTTTGTTGCGTAAAATTCCAATTCCATCCATCTTTATGAATGAAATGTTCATTTTCTCCAACAATCTAGTAATTTTTGCAAGGGATGTATAAACACAGGGTGTTAACCACATTGAAAATACTAAAATCCCTGACTTCTCCATTACCATTTTACATTATACAACGAATAAAATGTTTCATTTATGATCACAAGAAATATCACAAAAATTAAGAAATTCAGAATTTAAAAAAATGACAATGTTTTATGTTTTTGACCAATTTCGCCATGACTTTTAATTACAGGAAATCCAGGAATTCCACATATAGATAATTTAGCATATTTCACTCACTATAGTTGTAACATTAAGAATTTGCTCTTGGCGTTTCACACTAATTATCAACTGAAGCAGATAACAGCTTTGGAAAATTGTTAACGCGACAAAGGTTCTCAGCACTTATTGCCTTCCTCATACATACATAAATGGGGAATATTTTTAAATCGCATTCACTCCACTGGTTTTGCCAAAAACAACCCTAATAGAAGTGGATGAGCCTCGAGCCGAGCCCATCGCTGCATCGTTACGCGTCCTGCGAAAAGAAGCCATTTTTGATAATCAGTTCAAGAAGAGAAAATGGAAGTGCTTGCATTTTTACATGTCTGGAAAGTAGATAAAATTACGCCAAAATGGGGAGGTGTTGTCACGTTCATTCATAAAACTTGCTTGGCTCGGAGACAACCGATCAATAACGGTTGTTCCCGTGGGAGTGAAACCGAAATGTGGAGTTTTGGCGCAAAGTAGGTCCTCTTCTTGAAAGCAGCAAGCTAAAAAAAAGTAACAACGAATTACGATTTAGCTTTTGATATCATCTCCAAATCCGAGCAATGTTTGATGACTACGTATACAGACTATTCGCAAGGGTTAATTTGATGTTAGCCGGAAAACTGCAACGTTCTTCTTTTTGGCGCACCGCTTTTATGTTTTCATTCACAGGATGGTTTCATTCATAAATGACGTCAGAGTTGGTTTTGGCCGGTTGCCAGTTACGGCACTAGTCCGAAAAGAGAGATCATGGATCGATAGACAGTTACAAGACTGTTCCTCTTGCCAGACTTGCCCCAAAAATAACAATGACCCACATCTTCCTTGCGAAACCCAAAATCTCACCATCCTGGAAATTACAACGAAAACAGAATTAATATATTATCTAGCGTGGTCACTCTATTTATATGCCCATGGACCAGAAACAAGAAAGTAGCAATATAAAAGGTAATACGTACATGGGTTGGATTACGTAACAAGGCAACTGGATAATCCCAGTTTCAGGATGTGGTCAGCACGCACCCAATCTTTCAGGAATTTCACAAATAGTTTCACAAGATCACCCAATCTGGAAAAATAATGAAAAAGTAAATGTTACACGTAAACATGTAAAAAATTATACATTACAACGCTTGCATCTTGCCAAATTCATTTTCAAAATAGCTTAATCGATTTTTGCAACACCCTATATAATAATGAAAAAAATACACAATTCATTTCAGTCACAAAAGAATATATAAGTCAATATTGAGATTTCAGGGTGTCTACTAAACTTTCATTTCAAAATTACAGTATATTTCCAGTATTTTCAAGGATATTTGTAACTTTTTCCAGGACAAAATACATAAAGTGAAAGATAGTTACATAAACCACATTAAACCCTTAAAAGCTAATGAATAAGTGGAATGAACCATAGAATTTCAAAAGTCTCATGTTTTATTGTTATTTTGTTTTAAGCAAATTAGAAGAGGAATTCACAAAAATCAATAAACGAAATTATATGTAAAGTGTCAAAAATGATACATTTTCCAAGATTAAGAAATTCCAGGATTTCATGGACAAAACAAAATTCCAGTATAAGTAGACACCCTGTATAAATGAGAGTATGTACCAATGCAAACGACATAATTTAAAAACATTTTAAAGCTACGCATCAATAGTATACTTTTAAACAAAAAAGTAATGTTTAAAATTCTGGACTTTTGTTTTCAAAAAATATTTAATCAGATTTTAATCTGAAAAAGTGTTAGTAAAATAAAAGGGGGCATGGCAGATTGAATTTGCAATTGGATAACAAAAAACGTTTTAATTATGCATATGTTGTGTGACAAATGGAAACTTATTTGTACAGTGCAAATATGAAATTTTTCAATCTACTTTTTCACGCTACATGGCCAGTTTTAATAATTAACGTCTCGTTTTTAATTATCCAAAACTTCAGTTCAACTTTAACCAGAATTTTGTGGTTTGGAGGTACGTTTGCTACTGTGCATAAATAGCCAGTAGCAATGATTGTTATATATGTTACGGGCAATCTGCGTAATCGGGCAATGTGCGTATTGCCCGGGCAATACGCACATTGCCCGATCATGAGG
>JAQFZQ010003407.1:0-10841 GCA_034696005.1 Glomeris marginata | reverse complement strand
AACGGGACTGGGCGATTATTGACGCTATAGCCGAGTTGACGCTATATCCGATGTCGTTATAACCGAGTTCGACTGTAATTAAAAACCATTCAAGATGACATCTTGAAGGATTTGAAATTTATTGAACTACTGACTACAGTGAGACGAAACACGGCCAATGTTTTGTTGCACACTACGTGTAAATGCACATGCAATATGTTTATGTGATTGGGCTGTTTACAGCATTAGTATGTTTTTCATAATAGTTATAATAATATGAATATAAACCAATTTTTAATTTTTGATAGTGTGTACTAAGTACTGATTATAATAGTGAATTATTGTTCTCAGGGCTTACTGGGCTTCCTGTAATGATTGTTGGATTAGCTGTTGGTGGCATTATTCTCTGGGTTACCAAGCCTAGAGCTCTTTGCATAACATCATGGGGTGTCTTCACTGGGATAGTCTTCTTGATATCTATGGGATTTCTCATGAACATGTATTGCGATACTTCAGTTAATTATACCAATAGCTATTTCGAAAATGGAAAGTAAGTTAAAGTTGTAATCTCATGCTTTATTGTAATGACGCAAATTATACTAAAGTATAACCTTTATTTTAGTGTATATTCCAATTCAAGTTGTGTTGCAGACTGCAATTGTGGCCTGGACAAACCAAGTCCAGTCTGCATTGAAGGATATGAATATATGTCTCCTTGTTATGCTGGGTGTACTAATGTTGCAAATCACACTGCACCTGGCAATCAACCGGTTAGTGCAACATTAATTTCATGATTGAATGTAGTGGAACCACTTCTAACAATCATTATTGAATATACAGCAAGGAAAAGCTCTAGTCCGCCCCTTCAAAGATAATAGATTAATACAATTAACAAAAGTTTCGGTTACAATCTTGTTCTATACATATTTATATACTTGTTCTATAAATTGTTAGGCATAGATCAAGACAAAAGATAACTGGATCATTTAATACTTTACTTTAAAGTCAAATCATTGAATGGGCGAATCATTAGTAATTTGTCCCATATTCTAAATGAAATGAATTTTCCAACAGATCTTCGCAAACTGTAGCTGTGCAGTTATTCCATACACTATTAACAACACCACAACTGTTGCAGAGGAAAGTTGGCCAGAAGCATTCAAAGGTTACTGTTCAGCATCATGTTCATTTTTCATTCCATACATTGCCATAATGGCTGTTGAGAAATTTATTGGAGCTACATCAAGAGTTGGAGGAACTCTAATCCCATTAAGGTAGAGCTAGGATATTGTAACTAGAATTACTTTCTGTAACTACTATTGCAAACATGTATATGCTTATCTAATTGGTTGAATTGAACGCGTAGAATTGTTGACAAAGAAGACAAAAGCATGGTGATGGGCCTTATGGTTACAATGTTGGACCTTTTAGGTATGAGGGATCATTGTCAATGCTTTCAAATAAGGCATAAATTGGAGTTTCCACCATTGATGTGTTCAATATTAATATTCTATCAAACATTACATAGCATTCATCCCAACACCAATTATTTATGGAGCTGCAGTGGACAGCACTTGTGTTTTGTGGGAGAACAAATGTGGAAGAAGAGGCAATTGTTGGGTGTATGATGTGGACAAACTTCGTTACATGTTGCATGGGATGACAATACTTTTTGTTTCCATTGGGGTTTTCTTCGAGATATGTGTTGCGTATTTCACAAGGAACATGTCATTTTTTGATGACAATAATAAGAGCAAGCACCCTTCAACTGTACAATTCTCCGCAAGTGATGCGACAGCAAGTGTAAATTAAAATACTCTATTGTAATAATAGGAACTAGTGTGAGAACTTCGTGACTTTTTTATTATAATTCACCTGTCCATGATTGATTTTCAATGTAATGTGCTATATTAAATCAGCCATCCATAAATGATTTCATGCTCTGAGGTCTGGGAGGGTTTTCCTACCAATCAGCCAGTATTTAATCCACTGTAACAATTGCCCTGTAACACCCTTTTTCCTAAGCTTCTGACGAATATATATCTATGCTAAAGCCCCCATTAACCACCCAGTGATCTTTTCAAAAAACTCTAACAAGTTTGTTAAGCAAGATCTGCCCTCCTGAAACCCATATTGCGTGTTTCCAATTAAAGTATTATCCTCTAGATATTTCTGCAGAACATATCTCTAATAACTGATTCTAAAAGTTTACCCACGACTGATGTCTACATCAAAAGTGAACAATACAAATGCCAATCATTTAATAGATGACAATTTCTGTATTGCTGCGTGCGGGCCGGCAGCGTCACATTACTGCACGCAGGTACATCAAACCCCGACCCCTAAAATGAGTTAACTCTTCTTTGTGACGTCACATTCGGCACAATCTTTCATGGCACCAACTGTAGTTCATTTATACACCCTAATGAGGGCGGAACTACAAGTTTATTCTCTTGTTGACCCTACTATAAACGTGTTGGATGTTTAACTTTGTGTTCTTGATTTTGGTAGTTTTAATCTAAATGTTATTTCAGGCAATAAATAAACATAAATCACATTTATAAATGCTTCTTGTTGTCACAAATAATGTATTTGAAAGCTAGACAAATCCTTAAAACTTATAGACAATGTTATTATGCACATAAAGTAAAACAATATCTTTCCCTTCACTAACCATGCAAGTCAAATGTCTGTCACTAGTCCAAATTTTCGAAATAACGGGATAATATTATTATGTTAGTCATGCTGTTGTGACAGTTGAGGAAGAAGTGAATTGGAAGCAATACACTGTGCATCTGCTGCTCCAACGAGATGGAACAATACCATAAAGTACCATCACGAGAGAATGCATTGGGAAATGATAAAGAAACAGAAGATCCTCGTGATGAGCAATGTGGCCTGTTAAACTGCAGACCAAGATGGCTGCGGAAATTTGCTAACAGTTACATGTATGCCGCTGTCTATGGCATGGGCAACATAACCCATGGCATGCTTTTTACCTATTACATCAGTGTATTTACTACAATTGAAAAAAGGTTCTCCATCTCAAGCAGCATGACAGGGTTGATCTTGGCTAGTAACGACATCACCCAAGTTTTGTCCGGATTGGTGATCACATATTTTGGAGCCAGGGGCAGTCCGCCATTTGTAATGAGCACAGGCTGTTACATAATGGCTGTCTCATGTATAATGATGGCATCAGCAGAATTGTTTCCGATGTCAGGTGAAGGATTGACATTAGCCCAACGTACCGGTGGCCAGGAGCTCTGCGTGTCCAATGCATCTTACGTTGGACGCACTGAATGCTTGACCAATAGCAGCTATTCTGGCTCGGCAGTTATACTTTTTATAATTGCTCAAGGACTTTATGGCATTGGAAGCAGCTCCATCTACTCTCTTGGAATGACATATTTGGATGATAGCATTCCAAAAGCCAGAGTTCCACTTTTCGTGGGTATGATAATCATTTATAGTTTTATACTTTTCTTCTTTATTGCAGCAGTGAACTATATATAATATATAGGGTGGGAAGGGGGAGGGGCTGAAACTTTCTTTTTTCAACGGGTGTTGTGAAGCGAGGGGTGATAGCGGAGGGGTGGGGATGGTCTCAAAGGAGTGTGAATGTTTGGAAATTTGTTTATTCCCCAACTCTCTTCAGCCATAAAAATGATTTGATCAAGAGAGCAGCCTGCATGCATTTGCAGTAGAAGCCCATACACCAGTAATAGACCATTTCCGGAAATACATTTATAAGCAATATCTCACCTAATCTTACCACTTCCCACACCATATGAATCATGAACAGTATCACATTTACACCCTGTATATGTAAGTTATATGAATGATAATTGCAGGTGCCATAACATGCCTGCGTATGATAGGACCTTTAATAGGCTATGTACTAGGTGCTGTATGTCTGACAACTTACAGAAATCCAACAGGTAAGTACTACACGTAAACAAATTGTGGTACATCATGTTGTGAAATGCATTATATCATGGCTACAGAAAATCCTGGCTATGACAATAAAGACCCAAGATGGATTGGAGCTTGGTGGATAGGTTTCATCATTGTAGGGCTTCTCAGCATAGCACAAGGATTTTTCTTGTCACTCTTTCCTCGTAGACTTCCTGTGACACACGAGGTCCAAAGCGAAAAAGTCCCAGAAACAAAGAAGTCACTAAAGGGTAAGCTATTAATAATTTTTTGAATATGGTAAAGCAAGAAATATGAAAGAAATAGTGAACATTTTATTTTGCAGATTTCATACAAGTCATGAAACGTGTTGGCAGGAATAAAATTGTTATATGCTATGCTCTTGCTGGAGTGTTTTACCTAATAGGAGTTGTAGGGTTTTCCACATTTCAACCTAAGTATTTAGAATCACAGTTTAAACAGTCGGCATCAGCAGCAAGCTACTTCGCAGGTAAATTTGTCACTGTGAAACATTAGTATGTATACTTACAGTGTATTCCTAATACAGCGTGACAAACCTTTGGGCGCTTGTCAAAAAGTGCTGCGAAAGAATAATTTACATGTGTACAAATTGAATACTTTCTTTGATTTGCATTACGAATATAAACAAAATCGAACTTAAATGCAACAAAAGGTACCAAAAATCGCGATTTGGAGTGCCATTTTTCGTCCTATTTGAAAACGAATACGTATTTCAAAAAACCGAGAGAACCATATGTACTCCAGGACATCCTGAACAACCTACTGGCGTTAGTTTTTCGAAAAATAATATCGCAAGTTTCCGAAAACGCGATTTACCACCCCCAAAAGATGCTCCATCCGGTCGTGCGCGTCGTCGTCTGAGGTTTATGGACGGGAACCGGGCTATTACGTCATAACGATATTGAACTTTAAAAACAATGGTATTACTTATTCATTTGCATAGTATTTAATAATTTTTGGCTGGCTATTATTCCTTTCACAGCAATTTTTGCCATGCAGCCAATGTTTTGTCGCACAATGTATACACATGCAATATGTTTAATATAATGAGAAGCATATAGAAACACACCCCATAATTTTAAATTTAGGTGCATCTCAATGAGAAAACATTAAGACTCTAAATACAAAAATACATTGAACATAAGCCAATTATAATTTTATGATCATATGTGTTAAGTACTGAATTACACGAAATTATTGTTTTCAGGTCTTACTGGGCTTCCTGTAGTGATTGTTGGATTAGCTGTTGGTGGCATTATTCTCTGGGTTACCAAGCCTAGAGCTCTTTGTATAACATCATGGGGTGTCTTCACTGCGATAGTCTTCGTGATAACAATGGGACTTATCATGAACATGTATTGCGACACTTCAGTTAATTATACTAATAGCTATTTCGAAAATGGAAAGTAAGTTAAAGTTTTAATATCTCGTGGTTTATTGTAATGACGCAAAGTATACTAAAGTAATCATTATTTTAGTGTATATTCCAATTCAAGTTGTGTTGCAGACTGCAATTGTGGCCTGGACAAACCAAGTCCAGTCTGCATTAAAGGATATGAATATATGTCTCCTTGTTATGCTGGGTGTACTAATGCTGCAAATCACACTGCACCTGGCAATCAACCGGTTAGTCCAAAATTAATTTCATGATTGAATGTCGTGGAACCGCTTCCCCGCCAGGTCTGTGTGCTTCCGCGGCTGCCTATCTACAGGCGTTTTTATGCACAACTTCCACACCCTAGCTGTAGCGCACTTACGAATGGTTTTTGAAGATCGCCTACAGGAACAAAAATTAATGTCAGGCCACGCTATGTATATCCTTAAAATTTTTGTACGCAGTTCCGTTACACCCTGTATAGTATGATACATGATACTTACATACTTCATTTTTGTAACAAATTACAAGTTACTTTGTCTACTTCTTTATTTTATATTGTCATCAATATCTATTCGAAGTTAAAAAATTGAGTGCTTTATTATAATTTAGTTGCACTAAAGGATTTACTATAGCCCCTATATGTACGCACAGTAGACTACATATAATTTTAAATGGATTAATTTTCCAACAGATCTTTGCAAACTGTAGCTGCGCAGTTATTCCATCCACTATTAACAACACCACAGCTGTTGAAGAGGAAAGTTGGCCAGAAGCATTCAAAGGTTACTGTTCAGCATCATGTTCATTTTTCATTCCATACATTGCCATAATGGCTGTTGAGAAATTTATTGGTGCTACATCAAGAGTTGGAGAAATTCTAATCCCATTAAGGTAGAGGATATTGCAACTAGAATTACTTTGTGTAACTACTATTGCAAATATGTATATGCTTATCTAATTGGTTGAATTGAACACGTAGAATTGTAGACAAAGAAGACAAAAGCATGGTGATGAGCCTCGTGGTGACAGTGTTGGACCTATTAGGTATGAGGGATCACATAAATTGGGGTTTCCACCATTGTTTCGCTCAATATTGATATTTTATTATACATTGCACAGCGTTCATCGCAACACCAATTATTTATGGAGCTGCAGTGGACAGCACTTGTGTTTTGTGGGAGAACAAATGTGGGAGAAGAGGCAATTGTTGGGTGTATGATGTGGACAAACTTCGTTACATGTTGCATGGGATGACAATACTTTTTGGTTCCATTGGGGTTTTCTTTGAGATATGTGTTGCATATTTCACAAGGAACATGTCATTTTTTGATGACAAACACCCTTCAACTGTACAATTCTCTGCAAGTGATGGGACAGCAAGTGTAAATTAACGTAGTACCTACTTTATTTTAATAAGAGGAACTAGTAGTGTGAGCACTTCCTAATTTTTTATAATGCTTCACCTGCCTATATGATTGATTTTCAATGTAATGTGCTATAAAAGGGGCCATCCATAAATGATGTCATATGCTATATGAGGTCGGGGAGGGATTTCCACCTAGCAAAAGTGTGACATACTGTATAACAAATACATGCAATCCACATTTTGCAATTAATTGAAATCTAAGTGAATATGCGCCTGCAGGAAACTTTCAACCTAATAACATAAGGATCACAATGGAATTGTATGGGGAGAATGTATTTTAATGTTTTTATGTATTAAAATTGCACTGACACCATTTTGTAAGTTATAATAAGAACACCAAACAATAAAATTGGTTAACTTTTATACATATAAAAAACATTTTTAATACGCATATCTTTTCAGATAGAACAAAAGCATTCTAAAATTCATATTGTATTTTTAGACATCGATTTTGTTACTGGACATTTGCCATATTTCTAAGGGGGAGGGGATACCGGAGTGGGCGTGGTTACGCCAATTACTACACTATGTCTGCAATGTAGGCCAAATAGGAGAAAGCAATGAACTTGAACAGCATTTTGCAAAAGAAAACATTACAAAATCATTGTAACCAAACAATATAAAATCAGGATAGTTCACATTATATTAATTTCTTATATAAATACCGCAAAAGTTGTTAATTGGTTTGAAAATGTGTAAATTCAAATCAAATGTAATCAAACATAATTTTGTTTAAATAAAAAATAATGGTTAGATTTATTTCACGCGTATTGTTTGCCTTGCAGTATATTCTTAGCAAGTCATTAATTTCATTGAAGATTATGCATGTTGACCCTATGGAGGGCGTGGTCTGTTGTCTACATAATTGTGTCACATCGCTTCAGCCAATGGCCTCCGTTTACCAGATAACCGCGTTCATGACGTTGAGTCTCGTAGCTGAAGCGCTTTTGTTGATCTCTTCCGGTTTCGATACGTAGGAAATATCGATATTTGAGAACTTCCTTTCCGTTCGTGGTGAGAAACGTGGTGCGGTTTTGCGGCTAGGTAAACGAATTCTTTGTGTTTCTTCTTTCGTATTCATATTATATTTAGTGAAATGGATGCATTTTTAGCGTTATAAGGTGTTGTGATTGCAAATTAATCGGATTGTGCTTTATTAGGTACCGAAATCCTATAAAATGACTGGACAGAAGAAGACGGTAAATAAGCCTAACGTGTGTCGAGCGAAACGTGTTCTAACTTGCGTGGAATTTTGGCGTTTAGAAAAAGGCGATGGAATCCATCAATTCCCGGTTGGGATTGGTGATGAAATCCGGAAAATACGTGTTGGGCTACAAACAATCTTTGAAAACGCTTAGACAGGGAAAAGCCAAGTTGGTGATAATAGCCAATAACACGCCACCTCTTAGGTTTTTAAAACACCATTTGAAAAATGGACTAAGACACTATTAATAGAAGTAAAAGATGTGGCAAAATTATTGTTAGATTTTAATACGTGGAAGAGAAATCTTAGGAATTACCTGAAATAATAAATCTGGTTTTCTACGCATATGGAAACCTGGGAATAAAATGACAAAATTTATGAGAAAAATCTAAAAAAATCGAAATTGGTTAATAATGATTTTAATAAAATTCAAAATTATGCTGAATGTAAAATATAAATTTAAAAACTACAATAATAATTTTAAAATGGTAGTTTATATTTCACAAATTTAGTAGTAATAATTTAGTATGTAATAATTAAAATATATATTTTTTTTTCGATAATACTGTTAATGAAACTCATGGTATTAGATCAAATTCAACCATGGTCAATGGAACCTTAGGTGGAACTAAGTATGATTTTGATTATTAAGTAATAATTAACACCCAGTAATTACATTCGGAAAACCAAGTCAAAATCCTTGTTGCATCTTATTTCTACTGGTGTCTTCTGCTGATGAATCCTTTATTGTTACTTACATCAAATATGTTTGGTGCATCAGAAAATCAGAGATAGAATATTATGCAATGCTGGCCAAAACTGGTGTTCACCATTATTCCGGAAGCAACATAGAGTTGGGAACAGCTTGCGGCAAATATTTCCGCGTTTGCACTTTGAGTATCACAGATCCAGGTGTGTGAATTCTCCAGTTGAACTCAAAAACAAAAATGTTTATTGTATAAAATCTCAATTACTTATACGTGATTTTATCTTTATTTCTAGGTGACTCCGATATCATCCGCAGCATGCCGACAGATGCGTAATGTTTGTTGCCTGTTTATGAGGATAATAAATAATGTTCTGCTAAACTGATGTGCTCTGTTTGTTATTTGCATCTCTCATCCATTCCATTATTTAAAATTGACCGAAAAAACCCTCATCTTGAAACATTGCCGCAAACCAGATGCTTATCCGTTGTACAACGTTTAAACATCACATCACTGATGTAAACGAAAAATATCACATATAATACTCACCAAATTCAGAAGCTTGTTCCAAAAATTTGGGTTCATTTAGAGCAATATTAAGTGAGATATTAGTGATTTCAAATAATATCGGCCTACTGCCTTGCAGTAAGCCTACCCCGTGGTAGAGGAACAGTAGGTTTTCTGTACAGGACATTGTGACGCTACCACTATGACACCAGCACCTTGGTGACACCATGGAGTCACAATCTTTCAACATTCATAACTTTTTGTAAATCATTTTGAGAGGAATTCTGTTTGCGGCAATCATTTTTTTTGGCATCGGCTCTGTTAGGGAAACAGTTTCCAGGGTATCACGTTATGTTACAAAAACCTGTCAGTTCTCCTTTAAAAGTTTTTAATATAGTAATTTAATGGGAAATTAAAATGAAGAGTTGGACAGATGCTTTATTATACAGAGTATATGTATAAAACAAAAGTAGATCTGGAAATATTAACTGTACAAGTGTCATTCGCTATGTACTGTATCAACAACAACTGATGAAAAAATGTCCTGCCCTTCCACATTATATAAATATTAACATTATCAACATTTGTTTAACGCATTGGACACTGGTAGCAAAATCTCAAGCTGCAATCAATGTAGTTTTATTTTCGCCAAGTTCTTCGGCATCTTGGTTCACTTTGGGCAAGTCCGGTGTCGTCACCAGCTTCTCTACGCTGAATTTACTCATCGGTGTAGTTTCTCCATCCAGTCCGTTAGGAGTTGTCGGTGGCACGATTGAGATTACCGCTGATGGAGACATGTCTTCACCGTTGTGGTGAGTTCTGCTACTCGTTTGCCGCATGTTAGGGTATGAAAGTGTTGCCTTGGCTGCTTGCGCTGATGGTCTTCTGGATTTGGGGGTTTCAGATTGCATCCTCATCAGGCGGCCGTTGTCAAGCGATGCCGGTGTGACTTTCCTCTGGCGGAAGGCCGGTACACCTAGTTCGTCGCCATCCGTCTGTTTCTTCCTGGTCTGTAGCATGCCGTACACGACAGCAGCTAAGCTGTTGTAGAGGCTTGGCTGCCTAGATGGTGGTGCTGACTTTCCTCTGCTTCGTCTAAGTACGTAGTAAGTTTCCATGTCCCCTTTGCCTTTAACGGCTACCACGCCGCGATATTCAGTTGTATATCCGTGTGCTTGGAGAAGCTTCATGGGAGACAATATGATGAATTAAAGTTAGAAAACATTGCATTCGTTAATACAGTGAACCTCGCTTATAATCAACTCGGATATTGGCAAACATCGTCTATTGTCAACAAACTTCACAAAGTCCCACCATCAGAATAGAATTTTCAATACAAATTACCTTGCTTCCACATTGCCACTATGGTTCAAAACCGCTGCGTATTGCACCGGCGAGTCTATACTTTCACCCAATGGGGAGGGGTAAGCACACAGTTTAACAGTTTTTTCACATCTTCTAAACTCTGGATAGAGTATACTAAGGCATCGACAGCTTTTTTCCCTCAATATGTAATCGATTTCTGCTTGTGCCAGTATTATAAGGGATACAATAACTACTTACAAACCGATTATAAGGGTACCTTACAAAACCGTGTCAGTTCACTTTAAAGGTGAACTGACACAGCTTTCTAAGGTACCCTGAAAATTAATTTGTATATTGAAACCAAAGTCGATAAAAAGC
>JAQFZQ010003406.1:0-10845 GCA_034696005.1 Glomeris marginata | reverse complement strand
TTGCAATTATTTTTCAAAAGTGTAATTAAAAAAATACAAGTTGTAATATTTTATAACAGCCGAGATGTTCATGCAAGAGTGTGAAGAACTGCAAGCAAACTACTACAATGGTGCCAAAGTCGTATGTCCTATATGTAAAATGTAAAGTTCTTATAATATTGTCTATTCCATTTGCAATTTAACACATGACCCAATAATTACAAATTAATTTCCAGCAAAATTTCATACATGGTTCACACTACTAAATTGTAATTCCTAACATTCACCATGCAAAAATTAACAAAAGTTACACTATTAAATATATGGTACCCATTGTATCTTATATGTACTTTTTTGTAATCATAATAATTTAATTAAGACGTGATTGAATTTGTTTTAAGATATTTTCTTATAAGAATACAATAATACTGTTTGACATGGTGTCATCAAATATAAATTAAAATACTACAGAGCGAGGCAAAAGTTCAACCAGCAAGGATTTTATGTATTGAAATGCAATGGTTGCTTTACATAAAATTACCTTTCATTTTAACCGATTTTAACACGTATGACAAAATTATAGATATGTGACAATGAAGAAATCAATTAAAAAGTTGTTGGGAATAACCCGGTTAGTCCAACCTTGAATCATAAGTAATTGCATTCGATAATTGTGTTGAAAAGTTATTATTGCAGCATTTATCTCGTCCCAACTTGGTCCACTTAAAAAGAAAACTATTTTTTCTTTTCTCTGGTTCAAGGAATTTCCTCGAAATGCACCAGAACAACATTGTGTGGTGTCAATGCGGGGTGTGTCTGCACACGGAGGTGAACAACATCCGGTTTTATTATTAAATTTTAATGAGATAATACTGTGAACATTTGTGCTTTTTCCAGGTAGGAATCACATTAGACAAATTGTACGAATTTATAATGACAGCGGTGCAAGTTCACGACGAATCGTGTCGCAGCGCTCCGACATTTGTACTCAGCGGTGTCACGATGGCGACGAACCTTTTGTTAACATGTCAGGTATTGCATATAAAATGGTAGATTCTGTTGTTGTGAAGATTCAGGACAGTATTTCTTTTGACAGGATTGCGATCTGATGTACGCTGTTGTATAGACCGTAACAGAACCAAAGACTCATCACGTGACCGTTTCATCTGCTCCCAACAAACGCTCGCCATTCAATAACATTTGTGATACTGTATATAAGAAAACTTGTGTATTTTATTATTTTTCTAATAACAATAAATTGATGACTTATTGGTAAAAACCAACAGACGTTTCGTTGCTAAATGCAAGTGTTTTCAAAACAGTGTGTATTACAGTAAAGTGCTGCAATATATTGATATCCTTGGGACAAAACAAAGTCTACAAATAATATTAAATATTGTCATTGCCGAGTAATACTATAATAAATGGTGTCATGTTTCCCAAGCATATTTCATATGTATATTATACGAGCTATAAATAAACACCAATGGCATTCAATCTAATGGTTGAAACACAATGAAAACAGGATGAGAATTCCCAAAATATGATATATACATAATACAGTCATAAATCAAAATGACATGTTTTTTTAAGCAAAATGTCCTATAATAACCAAGCGTTTGGCTAGACACTATTCATCAATTGTTTATCAGATAAAAGGTAAAAGAGTTTTAATAATTATTACAGTAGAACTTGTATAAAATGAACCCCTATGAATTAATTGCTATTAATAGTCACATGGGTATTCCCAAGTACATACTAAATATACACCAGAGGCAAAGATTAAAGTTATTTATGTGGCTAATTATCCTGATTTGTCTCTGTGTCCTTCACACTCTACAGTTATTCTGCATGGGCCTATAGATGAAAAATCATTGGAAATTTCCATCACTGGACGAAAATTTAACAACAATTCTATCTAATAATAATGACCTGTCTAAAAAGTAAATTAGAAACCGGAGAGGTCTTCAGACGTTTAATTATGTAATTTAGTCGGGTAACTAGCGTGAGCAGATTTTCCCCAAAGGCACAATAGTATATAATAATCCGGGTTATTTTTTGCAACCGTATAATTACCCTTGAATAATAAGGGAATCACATTAGATAAATGTCGTCAACCGTGCAGGATGCTAAAAGCACGCAAAAGATAGGGGTTCATAAATTCCTTGTGCTGTCAAGGGAAACTTGTATTGCGGTGTTGGAAAACACGTAAAAAACATGTGATGACGCCGGATTTCAAAATCGTAGTGAACTATAAAAGCAGAGGAAAGGTCGAGGAATTAATTCAATAAGTATTGGAAGTGGAAGAGAGAGAGACACATCCGCAAAATGAGCTGCACCATGCAAAACTTTACTTTGCTCTGTAAGTATATACTTGGAACAATAAGAAAAACAAAAGAACTGCAATGCAATTATGTAACAAAAACTTAACAATACTTTTTTTGTCATTCCAGTGGCAGTTGCTGCTTTTTACCTGATAATACAGGTTTGTGTCATTTATTATTATTTTCGGAATTTTCTAATTATAAACAACATTGTAAAATATATATTCTCAATGATTATATTTAGAAGTGATTACAAATGCTATATATGAACGTTTATTTTAGTATTATTATAACTTTTTGTTCGGTTTTATCATCCAAATGAAGGTAACATCAATCCCGAGATACGCCGGTACTACAAAATACCCTCAATCTGCATTTCCACCTGACAATAGTGCACCATGTAAGTAATTACATTTATTAATTATAATTGTCTGTGTTGTATATGTAATATAAAATGTACAGTATGTAGAAATGTTTTATATGACTGCAACAAACAATTCGCTGCCCTTGACTTAGAATTCCTGGAACTGCACCTTTTTATAATGCTCGTTCCAAGAAACTAAGATGAACAGTTGAAAAACAGGAAAATATGTTCAAAAGAATATCTGTACAGGATGTAAAAAGGCAGGGTTCATTCACATCAAAACTGGAAAACCTAATCATAAATATTTCCTCCTGGTTTTCTAGTGCTTAGCCAATTATTTCCAAGAACTTGTAAACATCTGATTGAGACAGACTTGTTTTTCAAGTACCCAACCAACTCTAAGCTTGCTCTAAGCCTTGCTCTAAGCAACCAAATTCCCCAATAAAAGAAATGTGTAATTTATATTCATAAAAAAGGAAATTATCTTACATGGATTTTCCCTGTTCACCAGGTTATTGTCCTTGCACTACTACATATTACCACGATATTTCTTTATAATGAAACTGAATTGACAACCTTCTAACCAAATTCCTTGCAACTTCACTAAATTCCCTTGTCCTTCAAATTGATTACTATAGCCTTCAGTCGTTTAGGCATACAATAGAATTGGTGACAAAATACATGGGAACTAAAGCAATAAAAACTTGAATGGGGATTATAAATATATTTATAAACATATGTAAGTTATATCCTAAAGAGTGTTTTCTCTCTATATCTAATATGTTAGATATATACGATGATGGGATGTGCTTTGGACCAAGGGCCTTGGATACAGGATTTCGGCAATCACCAGTTGACTTGCAGAGGAGGTACATGTCAAAAGCTCCAGTTTGTAGCAATGTAGGAAATGTCAGAGATTTCACCCACGAAACTCATGCTATCCTGAGCAACACTGGACATTCTGGTAAGTAATGTGTAAAAAATAACAAGAAAAACCTAACTGAAAATAGCTGAAAACTGCATTGAATAATGCAACACCCAAATCCAGTAGTAAAACAACTTGTTATAACAAAGTATTTTGGAGCACTAAAAAAATCACAAGCTCAATAGACCTGTTATTTAAATTGGGAGTAACTAATCTGGGGTATAACCTTCAATCTTGAAATTATATACATAGCATGTGAAATGATGAAATTAAGTAAAGGGCAACTCCGCCCATTAAACAACTTCTACCTTTATCTACTGTGTCAACCCAGTTACCCCTATTATTACCATTATTACCCGATCCAAATAGATTTTGAATGTCAACATATCCTTGCAGCAACATTTGATTTCACAAATGAATGAAGTGACCTTTCCAGGTTTCATTGTTTAACTGTACATATACAATTAATTAATCTTTACATCAGAGTTGTTGCAAATATTTGCAGACATGCCTAGACAATCACACAGGTGCAGTGATTGATTGATTTATTAACCTCATTACTTTTCTGAATTAATTTCCAATCTGCAGTCGACTTTAATCTGCTGGAGTCATCACCATCTTTTGAACTTGGAAGACAAGAAGTGATGTACACACTGGAACGCATGCATTATCACTGGGGGTCATCCGAGCACCTCTTGGATGGCAAGGGCTTCGATGGAGAGGTATGTGTACCTTCATGTTTAAACCCAAGTGTTACCAATAAGAGTGTATTACCAATCCTCATTATGGAACCTCCTCCTCCACCTAGTTCCACATGGTCTTCTACAACACCATGTACCCCAACTTCACAGCTGCAGCCAAATGTACCAATGGACTATTAGTGGTGGCCAATTGGCTCAAGGTTAGTATTCATCTAAAACCTTTAAACCTAACCATTACTTCCTAAAATGGACACTAATTAGCAACTGGTCTCTCTTTGGGCAGGTTTCAGACCAAGACAACCCACATTTGGAACAGTTTGTCAAGTCACTGCACAAGATCCCCTTCCAGAATGACACTATTCAGCTGAAATATCTGATAAACGTTCGCCAGTTCATGTCAAAGTGTCACTCAAAGCACTACAGCTACTTCGGTTCTCTAACTACAGAGCCATTTAGCGAAGTGGTCAAGTGGTCAGTGATCAGGGATCCAGTTCCAATCTCCCAAAGGCAATTGGACCAATTTAAGAAACTGCACACAGGTGGCCCTGGTTCGCCAACCATCAATGAGAATGCAAGGGTAGTGCAGCCAATCAATGGACGCCTTGTTTTATCGACAGAACACTGCAAATGTGTTGACTGAAATGATGATTTAAATTATGTTTTTATTATTTATGTCTCATGTACAGAATACACTGTGATTTTCTTGCAATTTACAACCTCATGCTGCTTCCCTGTCAAATTGAGGGAACAGCTGCACAGTACAAATGCTCAAAGTAAATGTCAAGTACTTGCTGGACACTTTACTTTTGCAAAATCTAATTACGCAATATTTCTGTTGTTCAATGTGATGGTTCCATTACAACAATGTGTGTATTATGTGTGCATGTGATTTTATAAAAATAAAATTTAGCCAGAAGTTAGCATTCATCTTGCAATTTTGTAACATATTGCTACCTATAGCTGCTATACACCGTTAATTACTAAAGATAAGAATCGTGTAGTTTGTTTTCCCAGTTTCACACAACTTAAAATTTTCCAACCTTCAACAAAAATGTTGAAATTGAAGTAAAAACTTGAATTAACTTCCGGATGACCATGGAAATATATCATTTACACTTATTAGTACATTTATACAGTTTACTAATTTAGTTAAAACGTGATGGAATCGGTGGACACAAGTTGTAAACAGTTTGTCTTCAAAATATAGCATTATGAACCAGATAAAAAACCTATAAATTATAAATAGACCTATTATTTAAATCAGGAGTATATCCCACAATAAAAAGTGTTTGCAGGATCATGCAGAGACTACAGGACGTTGTCTGCAGAATGTTGTGCATGTCATGCAGGATATTGATCGGTTTTCCTGCACAACATTATGTGCACAGATTTATGCAGAAAAGTTACATGTTTCCTGCACATTTCTTTAAAGTATTTAATGCGCAGGAATAGTTGTGCAGAACCCACATGAGTTTATGCATTAACAATTGACATATATAATTAAAAGGTACAATCCATTCCATAAATACCTTTATCATATACCAATGATCATGCAATCTTGGTAGTAAATATACATAGCGTTTGAATCAGATCAAGAGTGTATGATCAGATTAAAAATAATGCACTTTTCTGCCGAACGGTGGCGCAAGCGGCAATAATTTTAATTTTATGGCGGCATGAAACTATAGTCTCGTACTGTTGTTTACTGGTAAAATGTCCAATAATGAACCAACGAGTGTCAATTATAGTACGAAATGAATACGAGCAAGTCAAAGTGCGCCATAATCGTGTTTTGTGGAATACCTGGAAGCGGGAAATCGACTTTGTGTCGAGCAACCGCAGAGAAAAATAGCCATTTACCTGTCTCCATCTTCACGTACGACGATTTGATGCCAGACTGGAACCCGCATTTGGTTCGTGACATCTCATCCGTTTGAAACGTCCAGTTCCGTTCCAGTTTTCAATCAAAAATCGTATTTGGCAGGAGACCGACTCTTGGAAAGCTCGGCGAAAGGAGATTGCTGCGGCTGCCGAAGATGCCATCGCTCGCTGTAAGAATTCAAATTTGACTGAAACGGCGCTCCTGCTAATTGACGACAACATGTATTATCGCAGCATGCGATACGAATATTTTCAAATGGCCAAACGAAGTGAGTTAATTAGTTCCCAAACATAAAAAATGACCTTTATTTCTAAACAACTCAATGACTTGAGCGAACAACGTACCCAAGAACGTACTATATCAAAATAGCGTGGTCATGTTGAGGAAAAAGTTGCTGGAAGATGGCGCTCGGGATGATGTGACGTCATTCGGCGCCATCGGCCATTGTTTTTGATATGGATTTTGTGTGACAGCAATTTTACTGCCAAAAAATGGGAGCAAAACTGAAGGGGGAAATGTAATTGATTTATGTTTATGTTGGTAGCAGTGCATTGACAAGTTTCCAATTAGTTTTCCCACATAAAGGCCAGTACTTCATTAAATAGGCCTATATGCATGTTTTTAACATGCGCCTGCAAACTTCAAAAGGATGCTTCAATACATTCAAAATAAATAAAAATGGATGAATAAATAAATGAACAAATAGACAAACAGAAACTTTTATACATGCAATTTCCAAGTGCAATGGCATCTATAGCTAACCCTCAACAGACGTACCTGATGACACCACAATTTTATTATCAAGTTACAATGTAAACAAACTTGATGTAAACAGCTTGAATCGTGAATGCACGTGAAATAACAGGTTTAAATTGCATAAATGTTTGCAAATTGTTCCATTACTTAAAACTTGAAAGTCAAATGAATACATCATTATGCGAAAATATGTAAATCTCATATATGGGTTATTCAATGTCAATTAAACGGAGCATCTGCCCACCATAACTAAAATTCTGATAACTAGTTTAGCATGTTATAGACATGTATCAAGTATGCAAAACCCCAAATTTATAGGTCTGGGAAATATTTATTCACGGTTCTGCGAGCCTCTGAAGCAAATGCAAATTAGGCTTGGTAGAAGGCTAATTACATTACATTAGCTTATCAGTTAAATAAGTGTCAAAGTAGTTGAAGGTGCTTCTTCTAATAAAGCTGACCCAAAGCACCTTATACAATGATGTTACTTTTTCAACTGTTGTTACGTTATAGTAAAAATTAAGTGTCATTTGCATTGTGGCGTTTCTCTTTTCATTATAAATAACACGATAACAAGAAATTGCTTCTGTAATAACATTAATAAAATAATGATTTAATAGTATGCAACCAGATTGGAGGCAGAATGTTGTATTCCTCCCGCATGCATGTTCTCCATCCATCGCTAAAGTGGTTTGCCAACACAGATATATATAACTTTAATGTGAACAAATTTATAGCAGTTTACTTGCAGAATGTTTCAAATAAAGAATACATGAACCATTAATGCCAAACAAGTTTCGTCACTGTCATTGCAATGTAACCGCTCGTAAATTACAAAGAATTATGATCATGCGGCTGCAATTCGAGGGAAATTATTTTCATAATACGTATTTAACTTGGGACAGATGCTGTTGGATATGGTCAAGTAGTGGTACAATGCAGTCTAATAACTGCTTTGCAAAGAAATGCCCAAAGGCCTCGCCCAGTCGAAGAAGCTACCGTGCGGCGAATGCAAGACAAGTTGCAATTGCCTAGATCTGACAACACTTGGGAGGCAAACACATTATTAGTGAAGGAAGATGACAACCTTGGAGATACATTGTAAATGAAATTCTTCATATGTATTGTTTCAACAAAAAGGAAAAAGTTTGCCAACACTTGTCGTGATCTCGCAGGGAAGCCGTAAACCAGTTGATCAAAAGAGCCTTGGAAAACCCGGTACATGCAGTGACTGAAGATACTGAAGAGAAGGAACAGGAAAGGAGACGATGTTCATCAGACATCCTGCATCAGTTTGATCAACTTCTCCGAAAGTCAGTGGGAAGGAGGCTGCGGCAAGCCACGAGTGAGCGAAAACCACGAATTTGCAAACCGAAACAAATAATACTCATTTATGTTACACCTGCTCTTTTATTTCGTATTTTATCTCAGATCTAACAGAAGAATCAAAACACCTCAATCAAGCAAGACGTGGAATCCTGCAAGAAGTCAAAGACGGAACGTTAGAAATTCCGGTTGAAATTTTAAAGCGCATCTCGGACGGCAAAGCGGATGAAGCCTTGGTGCAGCTCCTGGATGAGTTACTATTGGATGACTTGCTCCATGTTTCTTAAAAAATGCAATGCTGTAGCGATGTTTAATAAAAAATAATTGTTACTTTTTAATGATGTGCCTAGAAATGAATTAATTTTAGATGGTGTAACTAGGTTTTTGCGCTATTGAGGTATTTTCAGCTTTTTTTAAAATTATTGTACAATACGTTTATTACCAAAGCAAATACATAGTAGTTTAATTTCATTTGCTGCGTATTATCAAATAATATTTATATGAAGCAAATAAATGATAATTGTCCAACTCCTTAGCTCTTTCAAAACAGGATTTATCCACGTTTAGAAACAATTCTGCACACACGCAATTGATTTGTCATCAAATAAAAAATTGCAAGACTATCTCGCTCATGTTTTTCACTAATGAGTCAGTTTTACAGTGATTTGCTCAAAACCCAAATTTGCGGGTTAGCATTCTAGTAACACAGACCACCGGCAATCCGCTTATCGGAGTACGGAATCAAGATGCCGAAGCGAAGCAGTCATGCATTCATTGATTAGTAGTTTTTCTTGTCAGATAATAACAGGGTTTTTGCATTTCTATACAAGATTAAAACTTCTTTTTCTTCTTATCCAAGTGCTGTCCGTTAATCGTTAAATCGTGTCAGAATAGAAACAGCTGACTTTCAGCTCATTGCTTTCAGTATAATCCAGGTTCAATGTGTATAAGGCTAAACAAGTTTGTAAAACGTTTCCTTTGAGCAATTCAAATATGAAATGGGAGGTGGCCACATGTCCAAATACCAAAATAGTGTTCCACAAATTTAGACATGCTTAATTTAAACAAGGATAAAACCATTGAGCGAAACTAATGCAACCGTTGGAGTAGAAGGTGCCCAGTAAATAATAGTGCAAGGACCTCGAGGCGAATTTTAATTACAAAAAACAAAATCAACTTTTTAGGCCAGCTGTATACATGATACGACCCAGTCACTTGTCCACCCTATTGGGGCAACACAGGATTGTGGGCAGTAACCTGCACAGTGATTTTGCACACATGAAGAAAAAGAAAAAGTGCTGGAATTTTGCATAAAATCAATTTGAATGTATATATGGCAGCACTCGGCCAAGGACAGCCAGGCCAATGGACATAGCTTTATAACACCATGTTAATGCACTGTTATTAATCTGTCACCTGCAAAAAATAAATCTTGAATTGCAATATAAAAAAAATCTGCGTCAACTTAGTGAGAGATATAGAGAGACAGACAGACACAAGAAATGGAGTAGATTGGTAGCGTGCAAAATGAGTGAAAGAATCGAGGCCGAGGACGCAATTTTTAAATGTCACACGTATAAATGAGTAACGAGATCAGGTACAAGACATTTGCCAGTAGACACCACACAAAACACCATGAAAACTTTCATTGCTGGCTTCCTCTTAATACGTGAGTTGCAGGCAAACCTGCCAACAAAACCACTCATACAAAGTACAGTCACTCTAACTATGCCCACTGCCTGAAAACAAATAGTCCATGCCATTACTAATCCAGCCCTAAATGTTTTGCACTGGTATTAACTTTGCTACCATGTTACCGTTACATCCCCAGCAATGGGCATCGGCAGAGCAAGGCAGAGTGACCGCGCACTGTACGCGTGGAAGAAGAAAACTTGATAATTTTCAATGCAATGTTGCACTTCAGGATGCTACCTGAAGGAGTTTTGTGTAAAAAAAATGGCTATATATTGCAGATATAATCACTCTACATGTTGCCACCACTATGAGACACTCGGCAAACCACGGTCCCATATCGGTGACAGTTTGGTCCAATGAGGATGGCGAAGAAGTGAGTTGAACGGAATTTTAATATAGTATCACTTAAAGGAGAACTGTCAGTGAATTATGTGAAATTTCTATAAAAGCCAATAATTCAATATGCGTAGATTAGGTGTCAAATTGAATTTTAACGAATACATGGGCGGCCGGAGCTACAAAATTGTCCTTAGATTGCTAATAACTTTTTTTTAACAATTTATAATTGAAATCTGACTTGACCAATATTTTTGTTCACCATGTTTGATTAGATTTTTAAGGTATGTCAGGAAATGCTGACAGTTAATTTCGTTTATGGAAGGAATTGAGAAATCGAGTATGCGTACGTGTATTTTTACGTACTATTGCATATACGTACTTTGATATATTTATTATTAGAATTTATACCAATGCTATTAAATGAATTAGTATTGCATTTTACATAGCATTTTTGTGCATTCATTCAGACTGTCCTCAAGACTCGATTGTCCAATTCCGACTCGGATGATGTCGAAGAAGACGTTACTGTCATACGTAACAACAGGATCACATCA
>JAQFZQ010003405.1:0-10848 GCA_034696005.1 Glomeris marginata | reverse complement strand
GAAAGCGCCGTGAAATGCAAACACGCAAACACGCAACCGCCACGCACGAGCAGTGTATATAAACTTAGTAAAAATATATATATCCCACCCGCCTCCAATTATAGTTGTTGGCCTTCACCCGGTCCAAAAATATGACTTCAACTTTCTCCCAACTCTCTAATTATATGCGTCACGCTGCAATTCCAAGAATAATTATTTATTTATGCGCACATTTTTCTACGTAATGCGCAATGACATCACCCGCGCGTGACGTCATCAACGGGCAGATTTTGAATTTGCTACACCAGTGCGTGCGTGATCCGTGCACCTTCACGTGCAAGTGATCACCTTGCAAACTTAGTTATCTCATTTTATCACCGAAAAATGTACTACTGCAACTCTTCCGCATCATTTTAACGGTTCAGTCATAATGTTGTCTCTGCATCAGTAAAAAATGTAACCAAAGCCGATGTCATTGTGCCGTTATTACAAATGACAAACGATGCAGTATTTTTATCGCCACCAGGTGCAAGGGTTTCCTCGACTAACATAGCAAAAATTCAAAAATACACCTGCCAACTTCTTTTCCTGTCTTTTTCCTGGGCATGAATTTGAAAACTTTTATACAGAAAATCGCGCAATTTTACAAAGGCTGCATAAGATATGGTAACACGGGGTTTACAAAACCATGAACAAAAACCAATGAGATAACGATGCATTTGTTTGTAACCGTCACAGTTATATTGAACTTTATATTTGGAATGTAACTATCGCAGAATGCCACAGTCGTATGAACTGGTAGATAGTGACTTTAAACAAGTCAACAAATATTTGTTGTTATATTATAAAAAATTGGATAGTAATATAGGCTACTAGCCAATTTCTTATTATAACTTCTGACATATTGAATGCCTTATAAATTGTTAATTGTCACTGTTCAAGTAGTACTACCAAGAGGTAATACTTGACAATTTGAAACTACTATATTATCTGACTTTTGGAAATCCCCTATTTCCACGAATGTATACCCAAGGTATATCTTGAACATGCATGCACTGTATAGGGAAATTTCCTTTTGCTATAAATACACGGAATTGTGGCACGTTTCCAATCACTATCAAATCACATTTCACACCTTTGATACATGCACAGATATACTGTTTATATCGATATAAAGTCGCATACATTTCCTGTGTACCGCGATTTCTTCATTCAGACCACTCCCAAAAAATATCTAGCAAAAATTAGGAATGCGGAAAACGCAACATTCAATTCTGGCATTATTGGGGTTATGAGGAACGTCTGTTGAATTTGTAAACTGAAATTCGCTTGTTTGATTCTGCGGTTTCTTCATTATTATATTACCTCCACTGTGATGAACTTGGCCCGTGAACTCTTCGATCGACTAGTTCAGTCAAACCTGAAAACAAGGAACTAGTTGTTGCGCTTGCGCAACAAACCGCCCAGCATATCCACTTTTTACGACTTTTACTACAACAACCTCAAATCACTGGTAACAAACTTCCTATACGTCACGCATTATTCATCGAGGGAGGAAAAAATCTCAACAGGTGTCTGCGCGTTCGAGTAGTTTTGCCTAGAATTTTGCCGGCACGAATGACCCAAAAACCAAACGCTTCGAAACTTCAGTCCAAAAACTTCTAAACAATAGTAAAAAAAGGTAGCACTCACGTGTAACTGCGAAATACCAGTTGACTTTTGTGTCGTAATAGTATCTAAATGCTTCCTGCGATCTCCGTAACGTCGATAAAGTAACATTCGCCTCGTTTTTTTGTGACACTACACCGCCGATACAACTGGCACAACGACTCGGCTTCTACTGAGAACGATGACAACAAATCCAGCAAATCCTCTATTCCGATTGGACAGCGCGGTCCAAGGAACAGTCCATTCTAGTTACGCGGGGGGAGGGGGAAAACGTAATCACCTGCCAACGCAAAGTATTTTTTTACTGGGAAGTCGGCAATTTTTAAATCAGATCTTACAATCGCGGTACAGATCTATTGTCAATGTGCCATAACTATCGTCACTAATCGTTGTATTTTCCGGACATTCTGTGCCTAACATCAGATTATGTGTCAGCAGCTACTGACAGATTATTAATGCTTGTCATTATATCAAAATAATAAGTTTTCAACTGGGCCAAGGAGAAAAAGTTACGGCAAAATTGTGAATACATAATAACAAGAGATAATACCTCTTAATTACTGTATGTGCATGCATGAGCTGTTCTGCACAATTATAAATATACTATTATGTAGCTCCATAATTTTTATTCAAGCTTATTACGAAATAAAATATACAATGGCATGCATAATTTGCTTGTAATTAAAGATGAAATTAGCGTACGGTTAACTTCCAGAGTTCATTGAATGAAATCACAGAAACTTTATGAAAATATATTACATTTGTAATGAATTTACAAACATATTACATACTATCCATCCATTTGAATGATATGTATTGGAATTAGCATTTGCACAGCGTTGCAATAAACTTAGTGGATGCCAAGTTTTGGACTTAATCTGATTGGCAGCTGTGGGAAAAAATTGAAGTGATTTTGTAATTATATTTGTAAATAAAATGCGTACGTACATTTAAATCATCACCCACCTATTACATGAAATAATTTTCTACAAGTAGTTGCACTTGCCAATAATATATTAGCTATATTCAGGTGTATTCTGCTTTATAGAACTGCCATCAGCCAAACGTAGAAGTTTGACGTAGCCTTTCATCACCACCTTTTTCATATAATATTAGCATCATCATTAATATATATGATATATCTGCCTAACAATAATTTGTTTGAATCAAAATCTCACCATGTTTCTTTCAATGGCTGTGCAACAAAATGAACATTCCACAAGTTTCCTTTTCACTAATGTCACTTCCACCTTAGCTTCTACTGCTTCATTCACGTACACTGGTTTAATTTGATTTCCTTAATAAAAACTCTCCTCCAAGGAAAACTTATATACATTGGGTACATAATTTAGTATGTATCAAAAACTTGCAAGGATTTGGAAACTCCAGATACTGGTGGGCAACAACTGTACCAGGACCTGGTAATCTCGTACCCATAACTGCCGACACTAACCTGAAAACGAATGGTGTAATTACTTAGTATTTACACTCTTGATTTAGCATCGTTTGAATCTACCTCTGCGTGACGTCACACCCAAGGTTTGTAAGATACTGCGCCGTCGTATCTTTCGACCCGCGAGTGACGTCACACGTTCTAACACGCAAATATATTTTAACTCGATAATAAAATTATAAATGTTTGATTACCCGTTGATGAGTGCCCCGTGAACGATGCATCTGCCAAATTTAGTCCCTTTCGCGAAATCGGCATCGATATGAATAGGATTGCAATCTCCGGTGATTTCTGCGAATCGACGAATGTCTTCAATCGTGAATGTGCGTGCAATGGATGCCGAATCACCCGCGGTCAAATTCGCAACGGATCTAGTCGACAAACATATTTTTTGAAGTTGAAACCATCTCTTCAACTGCACTTGTATACCGTTATAATTAAACACACGCCACATGTGGACCAATTATTCGCGTCGCCGATCAGAACCGGACTGCTTGCGTCCGGAGATAACAAAGCGTTGCGGGCAACACTGCCCGCTCGATGGGCGTGGTTACCGAGATTTCAAATCGATACAAATCTCCCGCGAATTTCAAATCACGCAAGTCCGTACAATCTTGGAAAAATGGAAAAAGTTAACGGGAAATACATTCCCAGTTTCCTTTTAAACTTATTATAAGTTAAAACTTCCTATTCTATGTACCAAAACCAAAGAAATGAGAGATTACAATCGTACAAGACCATTTTTATCCTGTTCTATCTCTAGATATTTTAGGACAAGTTTCAATGTATGAAAAAATACTGTTACCACGGAGGGCCAAGCGTGTTGCTACATCATTATTCGACACATTCTAAATATAAATATTGTATTTGCAATCATTGTTGGTATAGAAACAAACGTGCAACTCTCACAATACATTCAACTGTCGAATTCCCCAAATGACGCACCACACCGCGCGCTTCAAAGTATTATTAACCTTTCAGCCGAAAAGCCAAACCTTCCTAACCATCAATATAAAGTGCAAAAATAGTAACAACAAATCAACTCAAATAGGACGTGATTTTTCTTGCATTGCATATTTTGTACCAATACGTAAAATGGAAGTGTCGTGAAGCAATCAATTATTCAGCCATCCCGCAACGATGCGGCGAAAAATATACGATGTTCCACTTTCATCGCAATCGCGTGTACATTATAACTAATCTCCAGTTCAGGGTGGCACATGATTCACGGGAGAGTAAATTTGCAATGGAGCCCCCTACATCAGCCCAGCCAATGCATCACACTTGGTTCGACTGCTCGTAAACCGCAAGAGCACTCCGTAATTTACTTGTGATCTGGAAAACAAACAAAAAAAACCTACAAATTACCAGGTTATCTTATTTATTAATAAACTGTCATCTTATAGACATGCCTGTTCATAGAAGGCAATCTGCTCCCTCAGGTACGACTGCATCATCTGGTTGAAGTCGGTAACCCGTTCGTGTTGGAAATGATTTATTTCAGCAAGTACGGCGTACGACACCACATCGGATCTCTTCTGCACGTCAATAACCCTATCCTTATCAGCTTTGTTTTCAATAGCCAACCTTTCATATTCCTTTCTCTTGTGCATGGCACTCTGCAGAAACAAACATTTTTACAAAATCCTATACAATGTTATCAGAAATGGCAATATTAGTAATTACTCGGTGAGCAACAACGATGTCCGGGAAAGCAGTCAACATTCCCTTGTACTCGTGTAATACTTCACTCATCGGTTCAAGATCTCGGCCCGGCTGTGAAAAGAAAAACTAAGTTACTTACAGAGTCACAACAGGAAGAACACTCTTAGTTCTAACATGGAGTTTCACGTGTCCGGGTCGGTTACAGTTGTGATATTTTGCTAAATATGGTCATGAGAATCCTGATAAAGTCGTGATGTTTTAGATTTGAATACCAGTAACACCCTGAATAAGCACTTTAAACGTTTTGGTTTTTAACATTTGAGCATATTAACCAATGTTTTTACTGTAAAAACATTGGTTTACCCTATTGATATTACCTGTTCTTCGTACAAATTTCCGATTTCTCGGTAAGTTTCACTGGTTTTCTGAATGGCCATTGTGAGCTCCCGCGAATCTGCAAATGATTATTCCGCAAATCACCATCTTCATACACAACCACCAATAGTAGGGCATTTGTAACTTACACTCGCCATCATCTTGCGCAAAAGTATCCGAAAGGATTCGAAAGGAATGCCCAATCTTCAAAAATTCTCTCTTGTACGCTGAAAGAAATTACACATTACGTTATACGTAAAGGTGAACAAGTTCCCATTGAGAAGCCAATAGACAAGAATCAATCTACTCACGTCCCGTATGCTTTTTCACTTGGTCCAACACCGTCGTTTGCAGTGTTCGTATACTTTCGTCCATGTTCTTGACAAATTTGTGGAACTGTTCTGCTTTCAGCTCCCTTTATAATATGCCAAAATCACATTTAATACCGAAAATTCAGCGTAAATGAAACAAGGAATTCATACATACACATCCTGCAAGTTTAATAATTCTTCAGGTGCATCGATCGCGAAGCAAAATGCAGCACCGGTCAAGTCATCCTTCTCAGCTGATCGTTTACCTTGTTTCCATAGCTAACAAAAAAAAAAGACGCATGTCATTGCACACTTCAGTAAATGATTTAATCATACAGGTACCACCTTTTCATCCGGCCCGCACGTGATAAAGTGCATCCACACCGAACACTGCGACAAGACCGGGTGGCGCACGATACGATTCACCCATCCTTGCAGCTGCGCTTTGCGCTGTTGAATGAATGAGCCCTCGTATCGACCTGGACGAGTTTGCAAACAATGTTATCTAACTAGTCTTATCCTAATTTGATACCAAACACTGGATACTTGCCAGAGATCTGTTTGTCCGGTAAAGGGGGAATCGGTATCAACGTGAACTTTTCCTCCAATCGGTGATGCAGCCAGTCGAATTGCTTGAACCTCCTGTTAACTTGATTGCTGGTGGAGAACTGTTGCAGGAAGGAAACAATTAATACATCTGTTACTTGTCATCCAATTTCAACAATAGTGTTGAGTCATCATTATTGAAATCCAAGTTCCTGTCTCGTAACGGGAACCCATTACAAAATACCAAAGTTCTGATTTTGCGAAACAGTGTGACACACCGGTAAAAACAATTAGAGACAAATTCGTTAGATTATTATATAAAGCACATGATAATGGCAATTATTAATTACATATGTGCAAGGGTGTTCCTTTCAGTATCTAACCGACACTAGGTTTGACTACATGTATTTCCACATTTGACATATTATGGAAAATTAACTGTACCCAAATTCTATCATAATACATAAATGGTCTCCAAAAGAAACCTACCGATGGTTTGATCTGATAGGCAATGAATGATTTCAGTCCCTTCAACTTGCTCTCCTTCTTGTGGTCCGAGATCTCGCACGAGTACGGATTAGGATTGGGAGACCATGTGTACCGGCCATCGTTTGTTTTCTGCCAATAGAATTCATTGCTAGTTAGTATTTTTAACTTAAAAAATAACAGTACACTACAAACTTACCAGAATCTTCACTTTACTCGTATTTTCCACTTGGATGCTAATATCGCCTAATATATACGCTTCTCCTCCAGATTTCACAAACACGGAGAATCTACCAAAATGAAAAATAACTGCAGCTTCCATTCGTATAAATGGTGAAACGCCAGCTCAAATATCATGCTACTAAAAAATTGTAATGCAACCCAATTTCAGTAATATATCACTAGCTAATAAACATACTATGTACTAGCTCACTGACCTCACACATTCAAACTTCCTCGATTCAGAGGTCAGTAAATATAACATGTTTATTATCAATTATTTCCTGTATATTAATTATATTTGAATGTATAAAATATTTTCCTTGTACGACCTGACTGGAAACATTACATTGTAACCACCATGACCTGGGTGAAACCAAACCTGTTCACTTCATAAAGTACTGGTCCTAATTATACATATTTCAACCGAAAACAGAGCATAAATGCTCTACTTCATGTATCACAAGTATCATGCAGACCTGTTAAAATTCTTGCGTACAGTTCCTTTGCCTGTGAGATCACCTTTGTCACCAGCAACACTCATGTCCCCTATGCTACTACTTCTCACATCTCTGTTCGGCACAGACAGTCCAAAGTTTCCATGTCCCGTAAGGGGTTTATGTGGAGGAGCCTACGGAACAAAAATCTGTTACGTAAAACTCTTTAAAGGTTCCTGTTAAATGGTACATTTACCTGATCGGTTGTTGAAGACTCATCATCCCAGTCATCATCCCATTCATCGTAGTTGTTAGCAGGCTGGTTGTACTGCGTGTTGTTCTTCTCGTCACCGTACTCCGGAGGACTTCCCGACTTGTCGTACTCGTAAGGCAGTGGTGGAGGTGGCATAGCAGGTGGATGACTGGAGAGGACTTCTACGTAGGAGGCAGGGAAAAGGCCCTTGATGCCATGCTGGTTCATACCTTCCCACCATCCTTCGCCAACGTCTTGGTTGACCACTGTCAGGATGTCTTCGGCATAGATTGTCAGTTCACCGGTCCCTTCTTGACCCTCAAAGTCATACAAAACACGCACCTAAAAATGACAAAATTCAATAGACTATAGATTACAACAATGTACATCAACACTTCTGATTAATTTTTCACATTATAACCTTACATAAACAGCTCAGTCATTTAAAAACAAATGCAAAGAATTCAAGCAATTTATGGCCATCTAACAAATACAGTAGTACATACAGCAAAGAACTTATTTGTATGTTTATAAATTGTTAAAATATTCGGTGAAACTTAATTTACTTGACAACACCTTCAATGCAAACATTGCACATTAATTTCTTTCAATATATTTTGCAACACAGATAAATAAATTCATAGGTAACCAATGTAGAAAGTGGTAACCTAGGTGGTGTCATCCATAGTAATCCATAGATGATGTCTCATGTTTTGACGATTATGCAAACACTTAGAAATAATTTTCATAGAGAAAATATGAAACGACTTCAAACACGAAACTATAACTACAGGAGTTCTGCTTGAAAGTTGGATACTAATTTAACCTGATTTTTACTAAATAGTAACAAGAGTGGATCCACTCTTGATAGTAATAACATTTAACAGCAACATGTTGCACGTATCGGCTTTCCATGCAATATTGCATGACGTCACTCGAAAACGAAGCCCTACATCGCAATATTAGCTTGCATGCAATACAGTTGCGGATCGCCGGTCAAGAATTTCGCGCTTTCACTACATAGAAATAATATAATTTTCCCCAAAAAAACGGATTGTTAAGATCTCACATTAGCAACCTGAACCATCTACGTATTTTGCACTGGAAAATGTTGACAAGCAAACCTAGCAAACGAACGGGATAAGATAACACGGCGCGATACGCAGCAGTAGCGACGTACGTAACCGCCCCACGGACTTCGAATTCGTCAAATTGTCAACTTTTACGTATTTTATTTCGGCTATTTTACATCACTACTGTAACAATACATCTATATTCCATCATGTCCCGTAATAACAAGCAAAATATACTTAAAACGGTTCCGCAAACACAAAATAGTTCATCGAAATATGCTCTACTTGCCTGCGTTCCTTCCATTGCTGATCAATGACGTCATGGAAGTGCTGTGTTGCCAGAAACGGGAAATTCGGTTGCGAATGTTGTCACTATCAGGCGAAGATTTTTTTCAGCCAACAGTGTAATTAATCCAACAATCAAACGAATCCCCAGTGGCGCAATTGGTTAGCGCACGGTACTTATAGGACAGTACTTGTCGCGGAAATGCCGGGGTTGTGGGTTCGAGCCCCACCTGGGGAATAATTTTACAATGAATTTCTATCAGCTGATAAATAAACGTGGCAATTTTTCAATTGCTAAATTTTAATTAATTTTTGATTACCTAGTTGCATACACATAATCCTTTGCAAGAAAACTTCATGACTAATTTTCCCTATTGTATAACTTTTTTGAATACGCTACATTTATTACAAAAAATCCAGCTGCTGCAATCACAAACATGTATCACAAATTCTGGTCAGATATATTTGAAATTCAATACACAGTAGAAAATAATTCCACAAATAATAAATTGTCAAGAGCCAGACGTTAAAGAATTTTGTGGTCAGGCGAATGACATTATGCTAAAAGGAGGAAAAAAAAAAAAAAGAGACATTATGTTAAAAGGAGGAAAAAAAAAAGAGTACAATGGCAACAACCATGGGAAAAGTGCGTGAATTATTTTATTTGCAAAGACATTTTTCATACGTTCAGGTAGTTCGGCCAGGGGGAGAAACATAGCCACCCGGTAGACACAACCCAGAAAATCAATGCAAATATCAGCTCTCTTCGCTGGCTCACAATCCCACCTTTCTAGATCCCGCTCTTCTATTTCCACCTGAATGACATTCAAAACTTTGTTGAAAGTTAAGTTTATGCCACATATGAAGTTTTTCAATGTGCATCAGGAAGTTCATCACAAGCCCATTATATTAACGCGGAAAGCTGATGGATTGTTCAGTCATTTTCAAGGGCAGACAATGTAGACAGATACCAATTTCTCTGAGCTGAATACACATTCTTCAGGACTCTCAGCTGCCCTTTCATCACTTCGTTCAATGCCACTGAATTCGGATCACGTGATGTCAGCTCTAGAAAACCACAATGCATAATTAGATTTATCCTTTTACACATATTGCATTGTAATGCACTGATATACTAACCAGCAAGGTATTCAGGATCAACAGAAATGCAATTTCTCAAAAACAAGTAATCACCATTGGACCTTTGAGTTTTTGGCGATGTCTGGGTGAACGCTGATTTGGACTCCATCATATGGCTTCTGCACAAGTTATGACAATGTCATTCATTATTCCATGTAAGTACACTTACATGCAGACAAAATGAAGGGTTATTACTTCTGAACTGATGACGACGTTTCAAAATCTTCTGAATACTCTGTGTATGTTTTGCGAGAGCTTTGGTATTCTGACATCTCATGAACCGAAGAGGTTTCCAGTGTACTTGAAGTTTCTGTACCATCTTCTTTCGATTCAATGAACTTGTTGCTATGAGACAAGCTCAATTTATTACTAGAGATGTCATCAGTCGCCTGGGACCTGGATGAAATATCTGGTTCTGCAGCAACTTCAACTTTCTTTGATACATCTTCCACAAGAAATAGTTCATCTACTTCACGTAATTTGAACAGCTCTGACAGACTCTCTGCAAGATTAACAAATTCATAACATCAGTTACACACTTGATTTTCTTTATAATAAATTCTATCTTGGATCTATGGTAATAAAAAAACAACAACAAAGTTACTGCAAAACATTGGTGATCTATACACGTGTATATATTTGATGGAATATAACCTTGGGAAGTATCTGTGTCGATAGGTGACTCAACGGTCTTCACAGCAACGTCAGCATTACCCCTGCCACTGTATTTGTTTGCCAAAATTTCGGCTTTTCGTAATGGCCGCCGTGGCGTTACTTTCGCCGTTGCCGCTGACAACGCCTCCAAGTATTCCTGCAACCGGAAGTGTATATTAAATTCGTGCTAATTTCAAAACTTAAGGCGGAAGGAGGCTGAGCGAACAATACACTGCAGCCTCCACTGTAGCAGTTACTTTAAAAATCGGCCACGTCCCGCAAACATCAACAACAAACTCAGAAA
>JAQFZQ010003404.1:0-10850 GCA_034696005.1 Glomeris marginata | reverse complement strand
CAAGAATAGTAAAGGTTCACTTTAGCTATGCAAAACGATGATTCATTGTGGTTTAATTCGCACTAAACCAACGTATTATGATAGGAAAAATCCTCAGGATTTCGAATCTGTCATCGGAATTGACACATGCTATCACGGTTTAGGAGATATTCGATTTTTATTGGAGGCATTCAAATTAAAATTTGATTGCGTCTAGCTGTCATCGTTTAAGCGCGATAAAAAGGGCATCAGAGTGCCTCAATCTGCATAAAACCGACACAGTCTTATTGGAAAATCCTCAGGATTCCGAATGTTGTCACGGTTTAGGAGATATTCGACTTATAGTGGAGACATGAAAAGTGACGCTTCAGCAGATAATCGACTATTAAGTTTAGCCATGCAAAACGGTGATTCAGGGTTTTCCCATCTCCACATATTTCAGGATATTTCTCAAAAATCTTAAGCTCGCCCCAAAAACGAATCTGCAACCAAATGTTATTATGGAATCATGTCTGACTTGTGCAATTTATATCTTAACTCTAACCTCAGCAATGCATACATTTATTGCAGATTTTCAAAGTTGACAACTGGGCACGTATCGTCCCTAAATCTGGTTTGATGTTCCACCTTAAACATAAAATATTTTTTGTTGTTGTGCAGATAAATGCATGATTCTCAAATGAACTTTCTATATTTCCCTTTTTTACTTTTCGTGTAGAAACATGGAGTTCAGACGGCAGGTCATCATCATCAGTGGACGCTGTGGGTGGATCCAGCAGTTCGATATCCTTTCCGGAATCGGGAAATGCTCAAACACAAACTGGAAACGAACCAAATTCGGAAGTAGGAGGAGGAGAAGATGAGTACTACTACGATGATGAAGAAGCTTCTCAGTCGTCTAACGGTAATGAACAACAACCTCCGCAAGACACCCACCAGGACTACACCACTTCCGACTACTTAGATGAATATCCTGCTGAAGGTGACCCTGCACAAGGAACTCCCTTACCTCCAGTCAGAGATTTCAAAACATTAGGTATTATTTTTTCACTGCCAAACAGCTCACACTAATATGCTTTCACTTCTATAATAATTCTAGTCAATTATCTAATCCTTCCTAATTGCTATCAAGAGTGTATGAAGGTACTATATTATACATATATTACTACGCAGGGGCAGATGCAGCAATATCACAAGAAAATTCACCTACAGCTGTTGCAACTGAATCTGAAATTCAAACCACGAGTGAACTGCTCTCGAATCCACAGCCCAATTCGGGTGTTGCAGACACATCTTCCAAGAATCCCAGCAACTCGTTAGAACCGACAGACCCTCCTCTAGCTTTCAATGCCGGTGACTTGTCCCTTTCTGGTATTATGGGTGATGCAGAGGTCACCGATAGCCCATCGTCTCCAGCTCCATCTGCAGACCATGACGAGATGTTGTATTACGATGACTACGAGGACAGCAACACGAGCAATGCTAATATGGAACAGGTACTTCCTGTTGATCAAGATGCTGGTGGAGACTACGCTAAAGATGTGTCGGATCATCACATGGTGTCGGAAACGGGGATCACAGTTCCTGTGACGGTTGTCAAGCAAGCGGATGCGGTGGTTCCCAGTGTTGACCCTTTTCCTCCTGCCAATGAAGGAGGGGAGGTGTCTTACGGTGGTGCTGAAGAAGAACATAGCTACAGTAGGGATCATGATGGAGACTTTGGGAAAGATGAAGAGCCAGAGGTGGGAGTTCAAGAACCTTCGTTTCCTGTGGAAGATCACGAAGAACGGTTGCCAACTACAACACCCTTTACACTGCCTTCAACACCATCAACTACAGCACCAACAACAACCCCAGAACCAACAACAACATCAACAACAACAACTCCAGAACCATTACCATTGCAGACACATGACGAAAACCCAAATGTGGAACCACTGCTACACGAAGAAAAGGTGTTAGAAGAATATATAGATAACCCAGATCTAGACGGTCAGCATAATGGTAAGGCAGTGCTAGAATCGGAGGTAACACCTCTGGATAAGGAAGTGATGGAAGAACCAGAAATGACTGAAAATGAAACTGTTCCTCCAACGCATCCCGTAGAATCTGAAAGAGAGCAGGCCTCAAATTCAGATGTGCAAGTTGGACGTAGTGCTGCTCAAGTTCCTTCTGGGTTAGTGACTTTAGTGGAGGAATCGGGTGATGGTGCACGTGGGAATTCTTATAAACAAGGGGAGCACGTGGTGGAGGCGACGTCGAAACCGGTAATAGATGAAGTAAAGGACCCTGGTATTGTGGAGGTACCTCTAGTAGATGTGTCAGTTCCCCCTGTAACTAAAGATCATGTCGAAGATTCAGTAGTTGAAAAGGACAATGTAGATGCACCTCGTGTAGAAACGGGTCATGTTGATGCTCCTCATGTGGAAAAAGACCATGTGGAAGCTCCTTCGCTAGAAAAGGATCACGTGGAAGCTCCTTTAATAGAAAAGGACCATGTGGAAGCTCCTCTAGTAGAAAAGGACCATGTGGAAGCTCCTTTAATAGAAAAGGACCATGTGGAAGCTCCTCTAGTAGAAAAGGACATTGTGGAAGCTCCTCTAGTAGAAAAGGACATTGTGGAAGCTCCTCTAGTAGTTAAAGATGACCAGGAAGCTCCTATTGTTGAAAAAGACCACCAGGAAGCACCAATACTAGAAAAAGATCATCAGGAACATCCTGTAATAGAAAAGGAACATCAGGAATCTCCAATATTCGATACAAAAGAGCATTTGGATGTTCCTCCTGAAACTCTCAGTTCAGAAGCAGTAATCCCTCCTAGTAAATTAGCTATTGAATCGCAACCCAAAACAGAACATACAATTCCTTCAACAACTGTGTCCTACAAAGACGACATTGTAGAAAGCAAGCATGTGATTGATGCCACGGATGTTACACCACCTCCACGCGTACACCTCACAGAAATATATGTAACGTCTTCCACTGCCACCACGACATCTACAGAATCTTACAAACATACCCTGCCAACAGTGCCCACTACGACAATTAAAGAAATTTCCGAAGTGCTTGTCACTAGAGACAGGGGTGAGGAATCTCCGAATGTGAACAAACCATCTGAAGATATTTTGGTGACATATTCTCCTGTGGTCACCGAATCAACAACCACAAAGGCAGTGGTTAGGGGGACGTCAAAGACACCATCTGTGTCAACCCAAAAAGTGATTCCCACTGTTATCAGAGCGTCTGCTGACGAACCTCCAACGATGACTACTGTTCTCGTTCCCCTGAAGAGTGGCATGACTCGAGGAAGGAACCTAGCAAGGCTTTTCGATCAGATATTTGAGAAACAGCAACAGGAAGCAAGAGCAAAAACCAGCACCACCACAACAACTACAACTGAAACTTCTCCATCAGTCCTTCCAGAGGATCTCCCAAAAGCAGAGAGCAATGTCACTTCTGATGACGTTGGGAGCAACACCACAGATGCTGCTGTGGTGCTGGCGTCGACTAAAGCACCGTCCTTAACAGCAAATAGGTAATTAGTATTAATTATTTCGTAACCAACATTTGAATTTGATATTGAAATTTTTATTGGACCGTATTTAATAAAATCAGAAAACAAGTTTATACAAATAGTACAATGTTGGAATATTTTTCAGGAGGTTTCCAAGTTTGTCTAGGAAACCGTTTTTGGCTGCCAGACCTACACCAAGGAGTAGACCTCCTTTGAAGATAGCAATCAGGAAGACATCTGACATCTTGAAAACGCCTGCTGCAGGAAGGCCACCGATTCCTCGAAGAATAAGTCCAGAAAGACCTCAGAGTGAGGCTTACCCATCTGATCCACACAAAGATGATGATTCTGCTCCTACAACTACAACCACCACCCAGAGAGCTGTCACCACATTGTCACCCTATTTCCTATGGGGTAGATCCGTGGAAGTGGACTGTACTTTGAAGCTGATCGATGGAGTGAACTGGACTCGTGAGCTCGAGGACCATGACAGCAACGACTTCAAATACCTAGCCAACAGTGTCCAGAGAGAGGTAACACTAACACTCCTAATCTTTCATGTTATCAGTCAGATAATTCCTTTCTCATTTAACTGCAAGATATGTATGGATGGTCCCGGTCCCTAATGTACATTTAACCTATAAGGAAAGAGATGATATTAAAGATTTACTTAAGAAACAAATGCATATAATGTAAAATAATGCAATGGATTAAGGATTTTGAAGAATAATAGTAAGGTAATTAACATTGGTGTGTATATAATGCATTGTTGCAATACACTCCAATTGCAGCTTTGTTGCATGTATTGCAATGAGGACTGGAATACTTAGTTTAGTTGAGGTATTATATGTTTTGGGAAATGGTACAGCAGAGTTTGTGAGGTCTCGTATTTCTACAATGACGAAATGTAAATTAGCATTGAGTTACCAAAAACACAGTCTTAATTGTCAAACTATAAAAAGAGGTCACCAATTAAAAAAGAAAGGCCGTCCAGTATATTAACATGAGTTGAAAACGTGTTGAAATTTTGGCATGAATAAGTGAATTGCTAGAAAGAGATAAATTGTGGCAAACGAGGCCTTACTATACAATATAAAATAAGTGCAAAAAGTGAAATGTGTGCAATTGACCACCACTGTCAGCAGAAAATCACTCTTGTTGACCGCATTCTCGTGTAATCAAGGTTACACTGCATTTTGAAAATCATGCCACATTTTTATTGCCCTAAAAGGTCTATTACTATTTCACGATCTAAGAAATGTCTTCCAAATCATTGGTGAAGAATTGCAAACTCCAATGTCAATTTTTTGTTCAGGTTTTTCAGACATCAACACCGTAAAATTCACTAAAAATGCACTTGTCTACTTAATGCTTGACATGAGCGCTTAAATAAGTCAAATTAATTTACTTGGCTTCCTGTAAACTTGCCAATAAAATCAGGAGTGCTACTTTCACAGAAAATGCTATATCAATGTTGTGTCCCAATTTTTGATTAAAATATTCTTAATTTAAAACGATAACAATTTACTTTTCGAGTAGCAGCTCATGACTTCAAATTAGATACTGAGCATTCTCCAAATTTACTGGAAGTGTTTCAAAATGAAGTACTTATGCAATAATAATAATAGATATAGGCCAAATTGAAACTGCAAATTTGTGTAATAGTCATATCTATGGCATAATTTCATAAAATTAATTATTTGATTATGTTGTAAGTGTTCAGCTTGTTCCAACTGCGTATAACCTAGCTAAAATAGCACAAGCTTTGTATACCATATACTGGTATAAGTTGATAAACTTAAGCCCTATATATCACATTCAATAAGATTCAATTGTGATTTGTTCCAATCCTTTTACTTAATCTGAGTTTGAACTTGGACAACAGACATTTTTCCATTTTCACTCTCCAATCCCCTATATGGCGGTAAAAAGTCCTGTTCATTAATTAAGTGATTTTTATATTTACACATTTCCCAACGTCATGCAGAGCAAAAACTATTAGCATGGAGGGAAAGGAGGAGTTATCCTTGTCCTGGCCGCCATTTTCCCCCTCCCACTTGCACACTACTGCGCTCCTGCTGCCCACCTGTCCATCATTAATATATCATTGTAAAACCTATTATTTGCAACTTTCTTAACCTGGTTTCACCTAAAAAAATTGCAGAACAACTTGCACTTCCAACTGATGAAATGGGTTTCTCCAAAATTTATTATTGGGAGAAGTTTGGTTGCAGTGCAACAAGGAAAACCTTTGACTTTCTCCCAAGAAATTCCCCTTTCTGGAAAGGAAAGTGTCTCGATTGTCCATCACCCTTCTCACAAGGGTGATTCTTACCTGCTTATGAAGCGGAAAGGGTGGTTCTTTGAAGCTGAAAATGGTAAAGCTGTGAGCACAGGAGGGCGAAATCTAGAGCAAGGCCAATTGGGGCAGCAACTAATCACACAATCTAGGCCACATTGCAAGTTTTTTGCTACTATTTTATCTCTCCCAGGAGCCAGTCATGGTTCTGGGCTTGCAAACAATTACTTAACACCTTTGTTACTTGCTGTACTATTGCGTGAAAAATATCCGTTGCATTGTTGCAAAGTCTGTTGACTTTACCTTTGACTTTCCAACACAACCTCCATCAATATATTGAGCATAGTTCCAATAATAATAATGATATGATAAATATCACAAACGAACCATTGTTTTGTTTGATTTCTATGTATGTTTCTCAGCTGACCTTTACTACTTCATGTATTTATGTATCTGTTTCTTTGACCAGTTGAATGCACTCTACAGGAGAAGTGAATTTGGAAGTCGTTTCAAAGGAATTCAGATTGAAGGCTTCACGTAAGTCCCTACCTACCTAATGTTATCATTAAAGAAAATTACCAGGATTGGTAAACGGGCGTTTATTGTGCTCAGTTCCCATTTGTAACTGTGTCAGGTTTGCACTATGCTTTATATCGTGTTAGAAAAATCTTCAAGAATGTTGTTGATAAAAGATAGCAGTACAATAATGGTGCTCTGAAAGCGGTTTTAGCATCAGGAGGTGAAAGTCACCCATTGTATATTTTTGGGCATGGACACTAAATGCACTTGGCTGCAGTAGGTATATATTTACAAGAGAAAAAATTGGTTTAACCTAATTTCTTTAAGCTTAAAAACGCCTTTCATACGAATTGCTTTTAATGAAGTAAACAATGCCTTTTGTTGTTTATAAAACAAAATTCAACCCATTTTGTTTATATTAAATGTTGCGCAAATTATGAGAACGTGAAATTATGCTGCCTTATGTTTTATGGAATAGCTTCCAATTTAGTAATTTTGCCCTGGAATTTGTAGTGAATGTTTAATTTAGTTGGGAAAAATTTCATTTTAATTTATTTTCACAAAAACGAACTTATATTATAAGAATCTAGAACAGTATTGTTTTATGTGATAGGTATTCCTGCATTCAGCTCAGATTGCACAAAATTCATATTTTTTGAAACAACTTGTGAACATTATTTATTTCTTTGGAAAGTTGACTCCACCTATAGCGGTCAAACATATTATTGGATTTTGTAGTCTACCTCCCTAGAACAATGTATGTTCTAAATTCATTTGAAACTCGTATTTACAAAGAATATTATACTGTGTATGTGAGCCTCCTATAACACACATCTTACAATATTTGCAATGAACTTTAAAGTTTGGTGCAGTTAGTAAGCAGGTAAATATGTTAATCCGGAATAGGAGTGGCCAAAGTTGGTCATTGCCTCTATACTTGCACCTCTCTGACATATTAATTTGCATTCCTTAAAGTAAGTAAACAAGTAAAATGAGTTTTTTACAGTGTTCTTCTTTATGTTCAGCTATCCTTGCATTACAATGAAAAAATATATTAAGGTTAGATGCATAAATTTCCATATAATATCAACAATTAATGCACAATGTATTCAATGCAAGTATAGTAAAACTGTACAAAAGCAAGACAAAAGTTAATAGTATTATGTTAGATCACTTAAATTTGTATAAACACATTGAACTATTAATCATTTATGATTTTAGTGAAATGTTCCCGTTCAATAGCACTGAGATTTTGTTTAATCTTGCAGTCGGGGAAGTGTTTTTGTCGATTACACATTATACTTGACTGAAAGTGATGACCCACTGATCGACACTGAGCTATGGACATCATTCATTGATGCACTAGAAAACTACACCATCATGGGGCCTTACATGATAGACCCTGACTATCTGAGCTTCACAGGTGAGTCCATCATAAAGTAATTTTATCATTATCTCTATAAATCAATGACAATTGTGCAATTGAATTTCCATAAACAGTTGTTCGAAAGATATTACCTCCACCTTACGAAGATGATGATGATGGGTTCCTTCTTCCTCATTGGGCCATCGCGGTGATAGTCATCGGCGCGGCATCCTTACTCTTCGTACTCATCATATGCATCGTTATGGTACCATCATTTTAAATCTATAGCTCAAATTTGTCTTGCGAATTTATGTACATTAACAGTATTCTTGTAATTGTTCAGACAAAGAATCGAAGAGGAGGTAAGCGAAAATACGGGACACCTCTGAAAGAGGACTCTGTCGCGGACAGAGGCAAAAACTGGGACCGCTCTACCTATGACAACTTGGGTGCTGAAAGTATCTACAACATCAATGGGACATGGGATTCTAAAAAGTTGAAGCAGGTAAGGATGCAATGACTTTTAATGTGATATAAGGCATGATTTTGGATGATCACGCGGAAAGAACCAAGAATTTGGTTTCGGTCATTTCCGCCGCGAAGGAATTTGAAAAATCTGGGTAAATTACTTACCAAATTTAGTTTTGCTTGCATTTAAAGCAAAATATTGAACTTGGATAGACATTGAAGGTCTATGAACACATTGTCAAGATTTTCACCTACGTACATTGTGGCACGCGTATCGAAAGCTGTCATAAGTTCATGGTACGTTGTAACACGTATTGTCTAAAAAGAAAAGTTATGAATATGTTCAGTTTGATCATAAGTTCATGTTAAAATTTTGGGGTCAACCTTTTACAAGATCTAGCTGTGCCATTCACTGTTTCGCTAGAATGTTTTTATATAGTACGTACAGCCCATCATGACTTGGCAAAGTTTCCCCTTTATCTGCTTGTAACTAACACTTGAAGGGGGGCTCACATTTAGATCAGAAAATCATAGTGAACATTAATGAGATGCTATCTAATGAATCCATATTCCTACCCAAAAAAAAAGAAATAATCTGATATGTGTACTGCTTTTTGGCAATAGGGCCATGTCAGATATATAGATACCATCAAGTTTATGTACATATTCGAGTGCATGACAAAGGCACACATCTGAAATAACAAGGCGTGTCTTCAATGATAATTATGCATACAACAGAATGATCTGAATCACTGTCTATAATTATTCAAAAGAAAAGTTTGGAAAAGTTTGTACCACGTGGGTTTAATTAATTCACATTGTGATTACATGTAACTCGGTCACATGCATTCTGCAAATGACATGGAAAGGGGATTTTTTCTCCTAGTTTAATATGTTGGAATATTATCTAATTCAATATGAATGTTTACTACATATTATTCAGGCTTTTTGCAAAATTACAAGGAAGGCTAAATAAAATTTCTGGTGTTGCGAACACAGATTGATGCGTAATAACAGTAATACTTTTAGAATATATGTACCCTGATCTGAACTGAATTCCCCTTGATTGTAAACTATATTCCTTAACTTTTTTCTGTCAAATAGCAAATACAAGTTTAAATTCAAATTGAGTTGGGTACGCAGCGACGACCGTGAACTAAGATTGCATTGCGCACGCATGATGATCCAAATCAAATGCATCATCTGTACTGGGGAAATTTTCTCCTTCATTGACGTTTACTTGTTGCCAACAGCATGCCAGAAATTACAATATATATGGGATGGCTGCCAGCGTTACTCCGGCGAGCGACGGAAGCCTTTACGGAGTAACAGCACATGACAGTCGAACCGGAAGTGGAAGCACCAAAGGAGAAACTTCAAGTGGTGGTCGTTACTACGACAGTTGGAGGAGTGATTGGTCGAACCGCATCCCCAAGCAATCTGATTATGATACAACATTTTAGCATGCAAGACACAAGGGCACCGCGCGCAACTTGCCATACGCCATATAGTACGCCATTGTCAACCATCATCGATTCGAATAGTTGCTCTGAAATCCGTGCATTTGCAGCAGATAGACTCTCAGGAAAACGTCCAATAGACGTTGTATGTCTGCCTATCTGTCTATCTGCATTTGGAGCAAAACCAGTCAACGTTCACCGAAAATACGTGCGCCGCGTCTTGCGCTGTTACGCATCACTGTAGTGGCAACGTATGTTATACATGGTGGCCATTTTTAAAAAATAACATGCATAAATGTGAGTCTTTCTCTTCTTAGACTTTCTTATTTTGCATGTTTTATTGCTGCTTTCTTTCAATATTTGAAAGATCTCTTACAGAAATCTTGTACAGGAAAACTGGAGTGGGTTCGATTAAATGGCTGGATTTTGAGGAAAACAGAAAATACTGCAGAAATACAACCATTTATTTGAATAACCTCCAGTTTTCCTGTACGAGATTTATGTAAGGGAAGTGTTGTGGATGTCAAATCATTGAATTGTCTACGTGTTGCGTCTTCATATAGTGATATTTCCCAATGGTTTCATCTGCATTTGTTACTTTATTTCTTCTTCCTTGTCCCAAAATCAGGAAGGTAAAATGGCTAATCAGTGTAACATGTTAGCTGATGAGGTTGCGATTACATTCTCTGGGAAATATTGTACATTTTAGAATGGTATATGTTTGCATTGGTTTCATTTTAATTTCATGTGTATATTTGCATTTTCTGTGCTTTTCAACTTCTCTGAAAGATTCTGGGTTTTGTGTTAATTAAACGGATCACAAGGAAGTTTGGAAGTTTTATTACATTTTTCGCTTCAATTAGCCTTGCCACTACAGTGATGTACAGTACAATGGTTTACTGGCAAGTGAAGCAACCAAATGAATTTGCAGATCAATTTGAGAATAGAGTTACTGTAACTTTTCAGTTAATTATAACAATTTTTCAAATTCTCATCCTGGTATGCAAGTAACATTTATGGTTCTTTCCTTGTTAGTGGGTATTTCGCTTGTAAAACAGAAGTCGAGATTTTACTGTGTTTACCATTACAGTAGTATAAGGGGGCCATCTGGCGTCATTTGACCTTCAAGCAAGGTCACCGTCCAAAGGATGCTGCCGACCAATCAGAGGCAGGCACCGCCCCCTTGACCTATTTTGGTAACCAATCAGGAGCGAGGCCACGCCCTATAGGCCCCGCCCCTATTTT
>JAQFZQ010003403.1:0-10853 GCA_034696005.1 Glomeris marginata | reverse complement strand
GCCAACTCCATTGGCTAGCATATAAAGCGACTGAAAAAGGTAAACACCTCCGTTTTCAAAGCCACGCCTTTTTTTTTGCCAGGATACGTGAGAATGAAGTATAGGTATGCATGTGGAACCAATGCGCACTTCCGACATGTCTGCCGCAAACCTGCAATATGCCTGTTGTATACTTTAAAGTATGTGGCAAAGCTGCATGAAGTATGTAGGAAATCTGCAGACTGCACATTGGCTGCAAATTAAATTTGTGGCAGCTTGTCACGTACTTAAAGTATGCATCAGGCATGTTGCAGGTTTACGACAGACATGTCGGAAGTGCGTATTGGTTCCACTTACAGACCTGCAGCAGCGAATAAAAATTTCTGTAAGGGTATATTATGGTTAATAGGAAAAATGAGCGGAGAATTCAAATTGAAGCACTTAAAGGTGAACTGACAAGGTTTTGTAATGTACCCTGGAAAGTGTGTAATTCTATAGAAGTGATGCCAATAAAACGATTGGTGCAAACAAAATTTTTTTTAAAGTGTTGCAAAAGGTGGACCTTGACCAACCCTGCCATTTGGTAAATTTGGACTACCTGCCAATACCCGCCAATTAGTCATGCAATGATTGGCCAAAAACGGCATTTGAGGCATTTACCAAAGTCCACTTTTCCCGCCCTGTCAGTTCACCTTTAAGTGCAACTGTACCTTGAGCTCCAAATTCAAGGAAAATTAATGGGAAATGAGAGGATATTACTCACGGAAATGTCAAATGGCTGTTTTCTGAAAATTTAATATGCTATAATATTTTTATCCGGTAACATTACGTCTTTTGCTTTTATGGGTAATGGAGTTCCGGACAATCAAAGTTATACTGTTATATTTATTTACAATGGTGGATTTGTGTAGTGTTTTCCTCAAAAGCCACCATTAAATTGTTAAACTTCAGATTTCCTGTGTAATATTGCCATGTGGGATGATTTATGTTTATGATATGTATTCCCATTTATGGACAGGAAATCATCTATAAATAGGTTGTATTGCGACAGTATTTTAATACTAGGCGCAGTCAAAAGTACATACCTTTAGCTATTTTCCATCTTTTAAAAATAATGTGAAGGTTCAATAACATAAGACAGTTGACTGTATTAAAGCTGAACTGACAAGGCTTTGTAAAGTCATCTGAACGAAGAAAAACCATAAAGAAAGTAAGTGTAGCAGCAAAATCTGTGCAAATTACTAGAACAAATTATTATCACTTGGATGGGGGTTGAATATAAGAGAGTTGACTATATTAAAGCTGAACTGACAAGGTTTTGTAAAGTCATCTGAACGAAGAAAAACCATAAAGAAAGTAAGTGTAGCAGCAATATCTGTGTAAATTACTAGAACAAATTATTAGCACTTTGACGGGGGTTGAATATAAGAGAGTTGACTATATTAAAGCTGAACTGACAAGGTTTTGTAAAGTCATCTGAACGATATAAAACCATAAAGAAAGTAAGTGTAGCAGCAAAATCTGTGCAAATTGCTAGAAAAAATTATTATCACTTGGATGGGGGTTGAATATAAGAGAGTTGACTATATTAAAGCTGAACTGACAAGGCTTTGTAAAGTCATCTGAACGATATAAAACCATAAAGAAAGTAAGTGTAGCAGCAAAATCTGTGCAAATTGCTAGAAAAAATTATTATCACTTGGATGGGGGTTGAATATAAGAGAGTTGACTATATTAAAGCTGAACTGACAAGGCTTTGTAAAGTCATCTGAACGATATAAAACCATATAGAAAGTAAAATCTGAGCAAATTACTAGAACAACATTAATAGTACTTACAGTTCAACAATAAATATGGCATTTTTGGAAGGGGGTAAATAAGTTAGGAGGTTCGCCTATGCTAGCAGCATCTGAAAAATAAATCCTTGTGGGATAAATTGCATAAATTCTGTATACTTTAGTAATAATTTGTATCTCATGCCTTTTGATCTTATGATGATGTCAAGCACTTTTAAAAATCTACTGAAATGTATGATTAGCAAGTTAATTATTTAATTAGATTTCAATGAAAGTGAAAAGACACAGTCAGTAATTTTTGTACAAAAGAGCCCATACGTGACAGAGTTGTCAAATTATTCATTTCCGGGAAAGGGATTTGAGTGAGATTTAGGTGTTTTTTACAGAAAGATGAAAGATGATGATAATGGCGGATGGGAGTTGAGGTTACCATGGCAACTGGCGCCACCACTCAACAAGTGGCATTAAATATAAGCTTTAGGAATGAAACAAATGAAACAGTCGTTTACCATCTTGAAAATGTGCTTTCCACAAATTGACCTAATTCCGTTGTCAGGTGTGGTCCCCTATGATAAGAAAAAAGAGATGAACAGATTCTGTGATCGATACGAATCAATCTCAGTGATCGTTTCCAAGGCAACCACAGACCTAACCTCTCTAATTACTTAATCTGAACGAAATCACATATATATTGCACAAATAGTAGTTTATTTCCTATTCCTAAATTGTTATATCCCACTTAAAGCTATTTGATTATGTTACATAATAGCAACATATTGCAAAGGCTACCCCTTGAATATTCATAATTTTCACCATTTAGTATACTAACAGATAGATGAAATCAAATGAAACATACCTGTTTGAGAAGATGGTCTATAGATGGTGGACCAATAATGAGGAAATGCAAGAGTGCATCTAGGTGCATCAGTCTCTGTACGTTGCCAGGATACCAGATAGAACCATCAGGGCTCTTCATTTCTGATTGGTCAAAAACGTAGCCTCTATACACCTTCCACCATGCTATTTCAAAGATTTCCCACAGTGCTCGAAATTTGTTGATCAATAATACTCAAAATGAACCACTTTTATAAAGTGCAGCATCAGGCTGTCCTCTAGAGATGTGCCATGTCTATTTTTATATAAATGGGTTTTTGGAGCTGCATCTTTTCCATGAATCTGTCAATATTCGAAAATCATATTGGGAAATGGACATGAGTGTCATATTTATTGCAATAATACATGTCAGAAGAGGAGTCAATGTAATATGGAAACCTGTGAAAGCTGGAAATATCAAATGGAAATAAATATCAAAATCATGTAGCATATTGAAATTTTATTGAAAACTGTGATTCAAATTTTGAAAATGGATACACTGGAAAAACTAGCATTTGATTGCCACTAATTTAGGAACATTGTTTAAAAATTTGAGGCCATTTGAAGCATTATTGTAACAGATATGAATTATTTAGTTTCATATCTGTGGAGTATGTACACTGGAGCGCCATTGATAAGCTCTGCCATTGGGTGAAACTGCAGAGTTAGCCTCATTGGCTAAAAATTCAAATTTTGACAAAACAAGACACTGTGACACCGGCGCTGTGACACCGTCCTTCCATGACGCTCTCTTTAACTACTCGTAACTTTTTATAACAATTTTTTAAAAAAGTTTTGTTTGCGCCAATCGTTTTATTGACATCAATTATATAGAATTACACACTTTCCAGGGTATGTTACAAAATCTTGTCAGTTCACCTTTAAGTCCAAATGTGATTTGCATAGATCTGCTCACCTGTGTAAATGATTATTAGATCATTTATATACTTGTATACCAAAATCCTCAAACTTAGGAATTCCAACATGAGTTTATTGTAACAGATGTGCAGCTCTTGTGGATATTCAATGCCAGCTTATAATCACAGGGATCGAATTGTTCTATATTTTCAAAAACATTTTGATTGGAAACAGCTGCAACATGAAGGACAAACTGTATAGTATAATGAGTCACAGCAAAAGTTGTGAATCAACGAAAATTCGCAGAAGTCTGTTGCTTTGTTAATAATATCGTACATTGTTTACCACAATTTACTGTTAGTTTGACATAATAATGAACTACAGATTATTTATGCAGAAGTATATTTAAATGATGAAATAGTTGTGAATAGCTTGAATGAGTGGCATTGAAAATAATTGAATGAATTTCAAGTCGTTGACTGTTGCAATGTTTCGCAATGAGCAGATGTGTGTGACGTCATGGCATAAATGTTTATATCAATTCTTACAATTTAAATAGGAATTCAGGGTATGACTCACTAAAATACTTTTTGTGCGATATTGTCTGTGATAAAGCGGTACTTTTGAAAGAAATCTGAACAGAAATCTTTATGTTTGACTGATTAGGAAATCAGATATCATGCACCAGGAAATTATGTCTATTATGTTATTATTAAAAAGTTTTTAATATTAAATTGTTCAATGTTTTCATATATATTAAATTAATTTCAAAATTGCACCGGTTTCCCATTTTTTCCATGTCCATTTTTAAATTATATAACTTATCAATGGAACTATAATTAATCCAGGAATAAAATGATGACACCGTATTAAAGGTGAATTGACACGGTTTTATAACGTACCCTGAAAAGTCCCCCCTTTATGTAAACAATGTCATAAAAACGATTGGCGCAAACAGAATCTCGTTTTTATAATTATTTAAAAAGTTACTCCCCTTTTTTGAATTTAGATTCGTTTTTGCTTTGAATTACCTCAAACGTTGGGATATGATCAATAATATTGCGATTATTGCATGAGAGTTTTCCAAAGGTATGTTCAAAAACCTTGTCAGTTCACCTTTAAAACACTCCAAAAAAATCAGTTTACAGGAGAAATTGAAAATCGGCCATGACTTTATTTTGAAAAATGTATTTGTAAATTAATTAAAATGTTTACTTTGTAATTATTGATATACTACTACATACTCAATGAAAGTATTTCCTAGAATTTAATTGGAAACTAACTGTTTGCATACTAATGTACTTCCTGCAACATGTGGTAATTATTATTTTAAACTTTGACCCGGCCTTTAATTTCACAAACTCAGCTTTTGTCCACAAATCCGGTAGTTGAACTCTTTCATCATTGGCATTGTCCTTGTTTCTTAACATTTGACCCCAGATAATAGCTGCATGAAATGGGAGAGGGGTTAAAACAGGTACTGGTCAGCAACAGATTTCATTTGGACTTTGTCCACTATAACCCCACCCCCTATCTATAAGCTGGTTTTCTATATATAAAGGCAAGGACCACTTGTATCCTGTGCAAAAGTAGTTTTGGAGTTGGGACCTCCACATCCAACTGTCCTGCTAAACCAGAGGAATAATTTTACAGTGTGAAAATGTTGGATATTTTTGGGGCCCTTCATAGTCGTCTACTTCACAAATCGCCTGTTTCAATAGACAGTGCTGCTTTTAAGCTGCATTACAGGATCACATTTGTGATTTTACTTGCATTTTGTATCCTCGTTACCAGTCGACAATACGTATGTCGTTTAATTGTATATATAAAATTAATTTCAGTTGTAAACCAATATATTTATATAAGGGTATAACTTTTCAGATTGGGGATCCCATAGACTGCATGCTGAATACAGCAGGACCTATTCCACCCAATGTCCTGGACCAATATTGTTGGATCTCTACCACGTTTTCAGTTCCTGCTGCTTTCCACAAAAAAGTCGGCCATGATGTACCACATCCGGGTATTGATAAACATACTCCTGGAGAAGAAAGGAAATATCATCAGTATTACCAGGTAAACACTTGGATTAATTAATTAAAGGACAACTGAAAATGTTTCGAACCGTTTTGGTTCACAAAATTTTACCCTGTCAGTTTCCCTTTAAGTGCTATATAGTGCTTCTCAACTCAAGGTTGCAGTAATTCCCTCTTGTTATCTTGCTTTGTGGAGTAAATCCTTACACCAAAAAAACATTCCATTATGCAAAAATGATGCAATATACATAATAAAGTTATTTGATATTAATGTTTTAAAAATTCGACCTAAATATTATGTGAAATAAATTCCTTGCAAAAATTGGAATGTGCAATCTTGAGTTGAGACTCGCTATAGTCATATTTTTGGCATGGTATTTTCTTGCCAAATCATTTCTTAATAATTTTCTAGCTGAAAACTATGTTCAATTAGGAAATCCTTTGTTTTATTGACTTAAATTTTTTAAATATATAGTGGGTGTGCTTCGTGCTGTTTGCCCAAGCTGTGGTCTTCTGTCTTCCACATTACGTATGGAAATGTTGGGAAGCTGGTAGACTAAAGGACCTAGCTTCTGGATTAAATTCCCTCTTGGAAGACTCCGACTCCAAGATCTCCAAAAGGAAAGTTGTGGTGAAGTACTTCTTGGAGCAGCGAAATTCCCACACTTACTACTATGCACGCTACCTCTTCTGTATCATCCTCAACTTCATAAATGCTGTTGGACAAATCTACTTCACAAACCGATTCCTGGGAGGAGAATTTGTATCTTATGGTCTGGAAGTTATTGGGTATTCAGAGTTGGAAGATCAAGAATCTCGACTTGATCCCATGATTAGAGTCTTCCCCAGGGTGACCAAATGCTCTGTAAGTTCTCTTGTTTATTATAGCACTTCATAATATCTGTACATATTTTAAATAATTGTTTTTATTTTTATATGTAATAGTTCCACACATTTGGTGCATCTGGTGATATTCAACGACACGATGCCATTTGTGTGCTGCCAATCAACATAATAAACGAGAAAATCTACATATTCCTCTGGTTTGTATAAAACTTTATTGCATTTATTAACATCAAATGTAAAATTGGATACAACTTTCTATGTTCCCATTACCCAAGCCATTACAAAGCGAGACTGTCCACTAGTTATATAAAATTGACGTCATTGTCCTCTCGAGGCCATTCAAATTGGTAATTTGGTGGTTTCATTGTAGTAAACTTCTATTTGTAAATGTAACAACATAAATTTGCTTGCTACAACTTACTCCAATTTTCATTGTACAAATGTATTCAAACTTTATCACATGCCCTATGTAAATTGGTAAAAACAGTTTAAAATTTCAACAATACAAGTTTCACTGAATGAAACTCATTCCACCTGAACAGTGTTCATACCATTCCATTAAAATCCTAACTATTTATACATATAATAGCCATGCAAAATTCAGTTAATTTTGTCAAAACCTGAAGAAATTAATCAAAATGTATACTATAGCAATTTGAATCTTTTATATTGAAATTATTTACACTGATTATACTTTTAGTTATGTAGAATTTGCTCTAAATTATCTTAAACACTCTAGAAAACCTAAAAAACTAATGATTATAAACTTAATACTGATCAAATATTATAAATTAACTATTCCTACAAAATAAATGATACACTTCATTTCATAAAACTCCCAAAATAATTAATATACTTTTTTTCTCATAAAATAGCACTTTTCATGCATAAATATGCAAAACAACACTTTTATGTAATAAACTACAATGTTTTTTATAATCCCATACTAAATTTCCTTAAATTTTTGAATACACAGACTAAAATTTTGCTGATTTCGTGCAACGTCTCATCTATAAGGAAAATAAAACTCCATTGGATATTGGCCAAATCCAAGTTAAATAAGATATATTTTGAGATAACGACTATTCCTCATTTTCTTTCAGGTTCTGGTTGGTGTTGCTTTGTATTGTGTCCGGCCTCGATGTCCTCTACCGTATACTCATCGCAGTTTCTCCCAAACTGAGGCAAATGTTACTTCGTGTCCCAAGTCGCTTCGCTGACCAACACTACTTAGAAAGAGTATCCCACCAATTTAAAGTTGGCGATTGGTTTGTTCTATACCAACTGGGTAAAAGCATAGAAGCTGGTGTATTTTCAGATTTGGTTGTGGACTTGGCGAAAGGAATTGATGGAAAGGAAGGCAATTCCATTGTATAATCTTTTTAAAGAATCAAACTTTTTAAACGTGACTTTTATACTACTGTATAAATACATAAAGTTCAATGATAAGATATAAATCTGTTGCAATAAATGATTTTAAGTAAAGTATGTATGACCAATTTCACTGGAATTCTTATTACAAAATAGCAATTAGAAGTGCTGCTTTGATGCTGCTAGTACCAATATATATCATTCTGTACTCTTCTTGCAATATAACGCAATTTAGGGAAAACCCACTTCTTGGTAAAGGGAGAGTTTTTTTGTTTATGAAATTTCAACGAAGTGTACGTCATATGTGATGACCTCCGATGACGTAAAAACTTTTGAGTGTTGCTACAGTGAACTGCAGGGAAGCATATGTAGAAGACCTTGAGTATTATTTTACAGAATTATTTTATGGAGTTGATCCAAATATGGTGTTTCAAGTTAAATATTATAACTATTAAGTAGTTAGAAGGATGTTGACGAATTTTTAGCGGAAGTTGGAACGGGGTCTTTGTGGAAGTCGGGTGGTGCTAACCGGTGTGATGACGCACTCTTATTCAACCCACTTCCTCAAACTTCTCAACTGCCTATAAGAGCACTGACATGTTTCAGTGAAATGTAACTTGCGAACGAACCAAGAAACGAACGAACACGATGGTGTTTGATGTGCTCGGAGCACTTAAAGGTGCTTTTCGGATACACGTTGTCAATATAGACAATGCCATCTTCAAGCTCCACTACAGATTCACCACTATTCTTCTACTGGCATTCAGCATTTTGGTCACTTCCAAACAATATTTGGGAGATCCAATAGATGTAAGTTGTTGGCATATATAGTCCAGAATAGTTAATTCTATTATTTTATAATTTTTAAGAACAACAATATTGACTGAAAATGTTTTCCTTTAATAGTGTATCCCACTTCCTCCTACTCCAGGACCCATGTTGGACCAGGTAAGGACTATTTCATTGCAATCTTGCTTTTGTGGATGCATTTCACATTGATTTCACTATATATTGTAGTACAAATATACTCGTATACTCATCTTTAATTGCTTATATTAAAGGTGAACTGACAGGGTTTTGTAAGGTACCCTGATAATTGGTTTGTAAGTAGCTTTATGTGTCCCTTGTACACTGGCGCAACCAGAAATCCATTACAAATTGAAAAAAAAAAGTTTTACGCTCAGTTGTTCGAAAGTCGGTACCTTTCTCAGTGCCTTTTCCATAGAAACCATACAAACGCTTTGCTCGGTAAAGCGCGTTTAACTTTTTTTTTAAATTTGTAATGGATTTCTGGTTGCGCCAGAGTATAAGGGACACAAATAGCTACTTACAAACCAATTATCAGGGTACCTTACAAAACCCTGTCAGTTCACCTTTAACAAAAAATTATTTTATTGGTGTCTATATGTTGACTACTTTGCTAGTAATAAACTTGTAACTCAAACCTAAAGGGAAACCATAAAAACTTGTGAGTTATCGAAACTTTGAGTAGAAAACTTTTAACATGGGAAGTATAGGGATTTTGGCAAGGGAAGATTTAAACAAAAAGTTTGAGATATCAAAAACTTTTAAGTTATGGGAGTTTGAGTTATCGAAGTTTGACTGTTACCATGCTGTTACTTGTTATAACATTGGATAACTTGCTGTATAACTTACTCTGAATAAGTTTTGCGCAATTATACATTAAAAAATCAAAAAATGAATAGTTGCAACTGCGCGTCAATGTACTTAAGTGCAACAAAATCTATCCACACCAGCATTGACTTATTGAATTTTGTATGTACCAGTGTATTAATGATTGTTTATCATTTTAGTACTGCTGGATAGAATCTACATATTTGCTCCCCTCATCCTTCAACAAGAATGGCCAACATGTTGGCCATATTTCAGGCCTAGGTAACCACGGTGCGCCGGGTGATGCGGTGTACTACCAGTATTACCAGGTTTGTTGGCAATTTTCCGGTTACATTTGTGGTATAGGTATATATATATACCTAGACTTAATTCAGAGCTTGAGAGTACAAAAATTAACGAATTATTTTGTTTACAGTGGGTTTGCTTCGTGCTTTTCCTTCAAGCGATTGGTTTCTACATTCCGCATTACATATGGAAGCTTCTGGAAGGTGGCCGAATAAAGTCTTTGGTGATGGGCATCAACACTCCAGTTGTTGATAAGGAATCGAAGAAAGAGAAGCTGGAGGTGTTGCGCGATTACTTCTTCACAAACTTGTCGCAGCACAACTTTTACTTCTACAAGTTCGTGTTCTGCGAAGTGCTCAACTTCGTGCAGATCGTCGCCCAGATACTCATCACTGATTCATTCCTTGGAGGAGAGTTTAGCAGTTATGGAATTGATGTGATTAAATACAGCAGCATGCCTCCTGAAAACCGTACTGACCCCATGGCGGTCATCTTCCCGAGAGTCACCAAATGCTTGTACAAAGACTACGGCTATGGTGGAAGTGTTCAGAACAAGGATACCATGTGCATCCTTCCCATGAACATAATCAACGAGAAAATTTACATCTTCCTCTGGTAAGCATGATGAAAGTTGTTACTATGTCGACCAAATAGCCAATTGCACTGCGTGAAGTTCCAATTTTAAGTTTATATTAAAAATTAAGTTTACGGTAGGCCTTGTCGTAACAGGAATTGGTTGTAACACTTTGATTTCTACTTTCCAGGTTCTGGTTCATCGCATTGGCCACATTTACAGCAGCAGCCATTGTATACAGGATGGTTGGAACCTTCGTGTCCAAGGCACGGTTCATCTTGTTCCGCGTGAGAGCGCGCAACGCACCACCTTACGCCATAGAACGCATCTTCCAGAAGATCCCAGTCGGTGATTGGTTCTTCCTTCAGATGCTTAGCAAGAATATAGATCAACACATCTTCAAGGAATTCGTTGTGTCCGTTGCCAAGGAGCTGGAAGATGGCAACATCAGCGAGAAGTACGAACTGAAGGATTATGCCGCTGTATGATAACGCGCATACAGTTAAACCTTTATGTAGTACTTTCTCTCGTCACTTTGATAGTTTAAAGTGCCTACCAAAGACATTCTTTACATTCCATAAAATGTGGGATCATTTTTTA
>JAQFZQ010003402.1:0-10854 GCA_034696005.1 Glomeris marginata | reverse complement strand
CGTTTTATTGGCATCAATTCTATAGAATTACACACTTTCCAGGGTTTGTTACAAAACCTTGTCAGTTCACCTTTAAACATTTTAAACTTTCACATTATAAAACTTTTGAGACTGAATACAAATGCATTGTTGCGACAGAATAAAATTACATCTGGGTACATGGAGGAAAAATGTTATGTGCTGCCATTTGGTACATTACATAGCCTTGCCTGGAAATTACATACATGGGAAGGAAGTAAAGTGGAAGAAGGTTTTAACCTAGTCCAAATCAACTTGTCTAAATGTTCTAGCATAAAAAGCCCCAGAAGGGGCCAGAAATAATACAAAAAAATCAGTGTTGTTTTGCTTTGGCAATAACACAAAATGGGTCAAATGGTCCAATAGCCAGACGGAATAGGGAAATCGACTAACTCTGTACAACTCTGTATACCCCCATTTCTCCAGGCCCATTGTGCACCAATGCAAGAAATTCGATGAAATGCCATGGGGACTATGTAAAAAATTCATTGGAAAAAACCACACACAGGGTTTCCTCAGCTGCTGTTGCAATTTTAAATTTACAGACTTCTCTTATATGTCTTTACTATTTTCATTTGTTCTATCTGTCCATTTACTACAGAATTAAATATTAACTGGTTTGCCAAAAAATGTTTTGAATCCTTTATTTCCTTTACATACCTACTCTTAAAATAAAACAAAAATATGTGACCTAGTTAATAACTTTCCAAGTTTTCCAAAAGAGACTTAAAGGTGAACTGACAAGGTTTTGCATGCTACCCTTTTGATATCACAATAAAATGTAGTTAATATCACTAATATCATTGGTGAAATCCGTTTCTCAAAATATATCGTGAAAAGAAAGTTATGAGCTAAAGGAGTTTCGTTGTTTTTGAATTTTCTGAGCATGCGCAGTGAGGTGCACACGACGTATGAGGCACCTGCTGCACCATAACTTGCGTATAAGCGAGCCGCCATGTTGTTTGCTCCACAGCAAGCACGTAATGAAGCTAGTGGCAAGTTTGGCACACCATACACCATACTCGGTGATACATTAAGGATGTAGATACTATCGCACATCCTACCGCTGGCAAAACTGTTGTATTTTTTTGTAAAAAGGCTACTGCATTAAAAAATTTCACAATTTCAGAGAAATTTAAGAAAATTAGTGGTTGCAATTGGTGTCGACAATTTTAACCTTGTCAGTTCACCTTTAAGTTTGTAATAATGTGAAATGGTTGCAATTTATTTTCTGTTATAATGCTATAAATTGTATTGTGATGTTCCAGTTAAATTAGTTGTAAACTCTTTATAGTTTTACCTTGGTTTTACACATTCTGTTGTTAATTATATGCTTTTATTTCATTATATTCAGAAATAAATCACATTTTAATGCTTTTATTGTTACAGAAATAATAGTTCTATGTATAATTATCTATTCAAATTTCATTCATGTGTATGAAGGCACTAAAACTTAGTTATATTTTAATGATTATCTTTATATTCAGGAAATATTAATGGGTATGTGTACAAAATGGAGAATTTACCTGCAGTTTCTGGGTTTGCACTTAAACTTATTGGAGCATGTTGAAGAGTAGTCATCTTTGAAGTTATTGATTTTTGAAGAGAATTTTGTGTAAATACTCACCGAGTCGATCTTGTCTTTTGGGAATCGCATTTCTCATCTCCAAAACGTCCAAACATTATGGTTCTTTTTCGGAGCCAAATGATTTCTCCTTGCAACAGATGTTCTGGAGAAGTATTTCTGCCTCCGTTAAGCTTATTGACTTAAGGATTGTAAACACAATCTGTTTTCTTGTGCTCTCTAATTTCCTTTCATTACTTAAAAAAATCCTGCATAATATGATTTTGTGATTATTGTTGCTGCAGTTGTGGCTGCAAAATCTGTTGCATTTAAAAATTTTAGTAACATTATGTAAGGTATTATTCATTGATGAGAGTGTTTTAATTGGATTTTGTTTGGTTCACTTTTAATATACCTCACCTTTAATACTTTGATCATGTATGAATATCTTTTAATAAGTACAAACAGGCTTTAGATAAAATTCAGGAAGGAGTAACTAATTTAATATAGGTGGGATGCAGGAATTGACATTCCAAGATACATAATCTCTTTTCAAGACAGATGCACAGCATTCAGTCAGATATGATTCATGTTTTGAAGTGTATAAAAAATATTAATCAACGTACTGGATGCAGATTTTTCCATTTCTTTTTGAGGGAAATAGGACATAAGGAAACAGTTATTTAAAGGTGAACTGACAATGTTTCGTAACATACCCTGGAAAGTGTGTAATTCTATAGAATTGATGCCAAAAAACGATTGGCGCAAACCAAACTTTTTTAAAAATTGTTTAAAAAAAGTTACGAGTAGTTAAAGAGGGTGTCATGGAAGGATGGTGTCACTGCGCTGGTGTCACAGCGTCCTGTTTTTTCCAAAATTTTATTGTTCAACCAATGATCGAGGACAAGCACCTCAGCAGTTCTAGCCAATGGCAGAGCTTAGCAATGGCGCTCCAGTGTAGGTATCTCACAATATACTACTCAGTACACTCGACAGATATGAAACTAAATAATTCATATCTGTGTCAATAATGCTTCAAATGGCCTGAAATTTTCAGACAATGTTCCTAAATTAGTGGCAATCAAATGCTAGTTTTTTCAGGGTATGTTGCAAAACCTTGTCAGCTCACCTTTAAGTTTGCCATACTCCTCCACAATGTATACATACACAATATAGCTACAAGCACCATTTTGTTAAATTCTTTAGTATTTTTATTTCGCCCATTGAATGACATTGGATGGAACTTAGTCATATGCGAAAAGAAATACTGAAATCTGTGCATGTCAGTTGAATCAACCCACCTGAGGCATTTACAAGGTTCTTTACTTAAACCTTGGACTTAACATGGGGTTGTCCATCACTTAGTAACTTCAATCTGGCCATTCTGGCTTGCAACCATCTTATCCCCTCACACACCTGCAGGCAGTCCAATGACTATAACTATTTTGTTTAATTGATTGTACCCCTTTCTATACCCAGGCGGGTGTGAAATAAACAAAACAAACATTTCAGTTATAATGACATTCCAGTAATATTTTGGCATATGTGACCTTTGTACTTTTCATGCAGGAACAAAATTTGTGCTGTTATTATAGTTTCTTAACCTACTGTACTGTGAATGACTCTTAACTATAAATTCCCTTGTTTAATATATTCGTTTCAGTTGGTTTGTTCGAAGACAAGAAACTTAGTACTACTTTCCTGAAAGCCATTCAACGAATCAATGAAAACTCCATTTTCCGTGACACGCGTCTCGTGCCTCGAGTGGAATTCATCAACAACCAAAACAGCTTCCAAACATCAAAAGAGGGTAAAATTATCCGAAATGAAGTGTGACAGGGACATAATGTTTGGATGGTAATAATTGAAAATAAAAATTGCTGTTGTAGTTTGCGATCACCTTCAGAATGGGATAGCGGCCATCTTTGGTCCAAGTGGTGGTGCTTCCTCATCTTACGTGAGGTATTTGGCAAATGAGTTCGAAATCCCACACTTTGAAACCCACATGGTTGCTGAAGATAAACTGCCCATCATGACCATCAACATCTACCCTGATCCTAATTTGCTGGCTAAAGCATTCATCGACTTCATCGTCGAAGCGCAATGGAAATCTTTCGCCATTCTATACGATGATGATGAGGGTGAGTTTTATATATTACTTTAATTATTCGATTAAGATAATGAAGTGATGAACATGTTTGCTATGTATAAGCACTGAAGACAAAAACTGGAAAATTATCCATGTCAGTTATTGAATTTTGTCTGCGCTCTGACTACGCGGTTATATTACCGAGTTATTGTGAATGCAAATCCTTTTGAAATGGGAAAATGAAGATTGAGATCCTTATACCCTACTGCAAATTACTTACCCCACATAATATTAATAATTATGATTTCAATTAAAAACCCCAATTAATAAGATGTAGCCTACGGTACATAATTAATGCTTTACGTGATCACCTTTAAATTCATATTTTCATTTAGGATTATTTGATACCTATTCCAACGATGGTATATGAATTTAAATGAAATTATTATGGGACCTAACTGTGATGTCTCACACACTTATGATGTCATACTTTGCTCAAGAATGTTTTCATCAACTACGGTATTCTTGTAATTGGATGATGCATGGAAGAAGGTATTTCGGGAAGATCCCAATTTTCAGAAATTAATATCTTGACAGTAGTGAGACTGCTAAATAGTTATTAGGATGTAATTTATGTGCATTGAGGTGTTCTTTTAATTCTATTATAACATTTTCCCTTATGACCGTGCGCAGCGTAAGGTAAAAAGAAGCTTGTATACAATTTCCCAATTGGAATTGTATGTTTAGTTGTCTAGCAAAAATGGTTAGGTTGTCCTATCCAGCAATCATGTGTAGTTGGTACAGTGGAAACCGTTTAGTGTCACCTCGGATAGTGTCACCATCTGGATACAGTCAACATGACTGGCTGTCTCGGCAGGAGAATAGAACTTTGTGTGTTAATTAGGGAACTTCTGATACAGCAAACATATTTTGGCCAGACATTTATTTTCAGCACCTGATATAGTCAACAATTCCATATTTAATGTGGTCCTTTCTATATACAGGGTGGTACAAAAGTCCATCATGTTGATTTAACAGTGGAATGGTTAGAGATAGCTTTGCTAAAGTTGAACAAGTGAATAGGAAGTAGGTGGTGAGGATTCCAAAAATCATATGGCACATGACCTTGGACCCCAGCTTCAAGGTCAAACAGATTCCAACTTTGTCAGCTGTTGCGTTAGGTGGGTAGTGTAAATTATCACCCTGTATAATTAATCTGTGTGGGTCTGTTACAGTCTTACAGGAAGTAGGCTATACTCTAACATAGAATATGGTTTAAACAGAATTGACAGTTGAATATAAATTCTCAATGGATTCAAATAAATAAAGGAATTTGAGCGAATTTATTTCTAGATTCTGATACAGTCAACTTCTATGCAAAATTTATTGTAAAAGACGAGCACATACAAGAAACGTCGGTTACAATCAACCATGCAATATGGGTGATCCCTTTGAGTTTACTATTAGTTGTTTTTACTGTATCATTTTGTTGGATTGCTCACAAAATACTTAAAAAATTACTAGAATTTATAGCTAAAATAAATTGGGACATTCATCATGTATAAATAATTGCATTTCATTGATTTTGCACATTTAAAGTTGATGTGCATTTCAATTGCAATGTTGTTTTGTTTCTTTATTATTTATGAAAGTATACTCGCAATGAAATAGGAATGCTTGCTGTGATATTTTTTAGATCCGCCATTTTGCAAGTCACTTCCGATATATTTCAAAGTTATTCTGGCAAATATGAGTCTTATTTGACATGAATCTATATTATGAAATATTCATTATGCATTTGGAATGTTTCCAAAAAGATCTTTACACTGTAAATTCGGTCACATGTGTATAATAATACAGGTCTTTGCTTAGTAATCTAAGTGCAAATCGATTGAATGCACCAGTGCCATGTTAATTCTCATTAATGCTAGTCCTTGCTTGAAGAAATGGTGAAAATCGCAATCGATTTAAAGCTGTAGTCTGTTTTTTTTTTTTTTTCTTTTCTGTTGCTACTTGCCAACTTTGGATAGCATTTTCCTCTCGGCAATGACCATTTGGAATGAAAGATCCATTCACAGTGAAATATGGTGTCACCTTTTCGATTTTGCCTTTTTTCTCTTTAAAATCTCCTTCTTTTGTTACCATTGTCCTATTATTAAATCTCAAAACTAATCTCATCACCTCTGTTATTTTACCCTTTTTGTGTACGTTTATTGTACTACTATAGTATTGTAATGATTCGTGGACAGATCTTAATTGTAATCTTTAAAAGAAACTTTGAAATGTGTAGCTTAAAGGTGAAGTGATATTGTTTTGCCGAAATCAATGCATAAAACTCTAACATGAAACTTGGAATTGTTTCAATCTAGAATTAATTATATTATCTTTTATAAATAATAAACTGTGGTGTCTAAGCTAGGATTAAAACAAAATTATTTACATTAATTAAACTCAAGTTATTAAATTATAATGGCAAATATATTATATTCCACACCTGAAAATAAACAGTTTGGTAGTATTTATATAATAAAACAAATGTTTTAGAAATATATTTAAAATATTAGGGTATATATTTATTTATAAGACTAATAAAGAAGTGAATTATGTGTGGAATTGCAATATATTTGATAATTACCAGTATTTAAGAATTTAACATTGGAACTGTGCTGTTTATTTTGCTAGGGTTGATTCGTCTTAAAAGATTACTAAGAGGTCGTTTCAAAGTCAGTTTGAGCATCATGCAAATTTCTGTAAGACAATTGGTACCAGGAGAAAATCCTCAAGTTATTCTCAAGGAGCTGAAAAAAGCTGGAGAAACTCACATTGTGCTCGACTGCAAGGCAGAAAAAATCATTGAAATATTTCAACATGTAATATTCAGATTCCATATTCTTAAAATATTGATCTGCCATATATTGAAATGTACTACTATTAATAGATTGTTTTATTTATTTATAGGCATCAGAGGTTGGCATGACCACTTATTATCAACACTATCTACTTACGTCTCTTGTAAGTAAAAATATATATTATTATCTCTTGTAATTATATAATTATTAAAGGTGAACTGATGCTGTTGGGTGATTGACTTAAAAATACCTTGTGATAAATTAAGTAGACACGGTTTGTTCAGCTGTTTGTTGGTTTTGAACAAGTTTGTTTATTGCAATAGCTTCTTTATGTAACTGGTGGGGTTTGATTCCAGACAAACGCATGTTGTGCACATGGATTCATTGCATAAACTGAAAACGTTATATGTGAGCAAAATCGGGTTACATGCTTCAACTTGTTTATAAACTGATTTAATGTGAGCACTGATTAAATCCATTTGTGCAAATGCAGCTAAATTTATGCAGGCTGAATTTAGTAACATGGAAATCGAACTGAATGTGTCAATTTTGTGAATTGTTACTAATTATCATTCGAATTTCTGCTTAATTTCCAAACTTAAAGGTGAGCTGACAAGGTTTTGCAGAATACCCTGAAAAAACTAGCATTTGATTGCCACTAATTTAGGAACATTGTCTGGAAATTTGAGGCCATTTGAAGCATTATTGCCATAGATATGAATATTTAGTTTCATATCTGTGGAGTGTATGGAGTAGTATATTGTGAGTTACATATACTGGAGCGCCTTTAATAAGCTCTGCCATTGGCTAAAACTGCAGCTGAAAATTAAAATTTTGCCAAAACAGCACACTGTAACACCAGCACGGTGACACCATCCTTCCATGACTCCAGGGTGTCACCCTCTTTAACTACTCATAACTTTTTTAATCAATTTTCTTAAAAAGTTTTGTTTGCGCCAATCGTTTTATTGGCATCAATTCTATAGAATTGCACACTTTCCAGGGTATGTTAGAAACCCTTGTTAGTTCACCTTTAAATAAGGAAAACGTCTATTAGTTTAAATTAAACTCATTTATTAATAAAATCTTGATAAAATTGAACAGATTAGAAGTGAAATGAATACTTTTTCATCTCCTACACATATAACTCATACATTGAAATAATGTTTTAGAATGCGGTTTATTGATTTTTAAATTTTAATTCTGTTTTGCAGGACATTCAATCTCTGGATATGTCTGCATCATTCAATAACATCCATTCAAACATCTCTGCATTTGTGATTGCTAATTCAAGTAACGTAGAAGTTCGAGATTATTTTACTTATGGGAGCTGGAGGTATGGAGACGTTGCACGGGAATCAGAAGCGAAATTGTCGGTAAGTGCAATTAATATATTATTTGTAAGGGAGTGTTCAATAATCATGTCAACTATAGAAAATGCAATAGTTTCAAAAATGGTTCAAAGATATTTCTTTAAAAACTTTTGGATACAGTACGAAATGTTTGGCATAACTTGAAACCTCTAAAATACATATTGGAAAATACAATCTCATCATCATATAGTCCACCAGACCGTACGCGTACGTCACTCTTGAGATGTTATGGGCCATTACAATGTGGGTTTGATGGTCCAAACATCACGATGATCAGATGGACAGCTGCACGTGATATATGATGTTGTCGCTCCATTAATGTGATTGTTTGCAAATCTGATCAACATAATGGTGTAGTAAATGATGCATTATTTTACTTTAAAGATTGAGACCAGTAACAAGGATGTCTACTATATTAAATTCCAGTATTTTCAAGGATATTTATAACTTTTTCCAGGACACAAAATATATAAAGTGAAAGATAATTACCTACCTAACAAACAATGTGAATCCCTTAAAAACTGATGAATATAAGTTGAATGAACCATCAAATTTCAAAAGTCTCATGCTTAATTGGCGTTTTGTTGTAAGCAAATTAGAAGAGGAATACATAAATCAATTAACGAAATTATGTAAAGTGTCAAAAATAGTACATTTTGGGAAAAAATGGAAATTTGTAATTCTTATAATGTGTATTACTTACTATAAATGTGTATGCATTTAAAGGGACACTGCACGGGGAAAAAATGTTTTTTTAGAAAATTGTAGGCAGGACAAGAATCATTTGTGCCATTTCAGAATAGCCATAAACCCTACGGTATATCCGAGAAAACAAACGAAATGTGTAGAACGTAGAGGCAGACATCTTGATTTTCAGCCTAAATGGAACCTCCCGATTGGCTGGTTGATATTTTTTTGACTCGGCTGGCACCAAACACAGAAGCCCAGAAATAACAGAAGGGCAATCCGCCCCATCGAGAGAACGCGCCCCTCCGAAAACGAGTGAATCGCCCTTCCACCGAAGGAAGTAGTGCCACTTGAATTTCTTTTTCCTAAGTTTAATTCTTACGGCTATAAATTTATTTAGCGATAGATGTGAATGCTTTTAGTAGTGCAATAACATATCAAAAAAAGTTTTCTCCGTGCAGTGTCCCTTTAATGTACTATTCAAGGTATCCCCTTCAATTCATTTGTGGACTCTCCCTTCTCTCTAAACATCAAAAGTTTTCCACCTAATTTTCTTTATTTCTTTCTATGTTTGCACACATTTGCCGAAGTGTTAGATGTTCACATTGTAATTAATTAGGTAGGGTATTTTTTGCTTTTGTCTGTTGGCTGGCAAGTGTATCAGTGTTAAAAAGAAATGTATGTACTTTTGGGATTGGCAGTTTTCTTGAATCCATGCGTGAAAGCAGCATTTGCCGCAGGTTGTCTCGGTGTTTCAGCGGTGTTTATTTGTTAGCCTGCAGGTAACAACCCAGTGCAGCATTGAAGAGGGGCAAAGGGGTGGGAACTGTGAAAGGGTATTGATTTTTGGAAGGGGCAACTTGCTTTTCTTGCCTGATGTGTGCATTGAATGTGGCGAGAGTAATCCGGCTTTATCATTTGAAACTGCTCTGAATTGACTGTAAAACCTTAGATTGCTTTAAAGCCTACATGCCAATTTTGTCATTATAAACTTTCTAATTATTACACAAATTAAATATGAAACAGCTGTTTCATATTGATTGCATTCACATCAACGATTTACTTTCAATTCTATGATGTCACAGGCCTTTATGTCCAGAAACGAACATTGTTGCCTTGCAATGCTGCATTGTTAACATTAGGGAAAGTGTTAGGATGAACAGCCCTAGCTCTCATAACAGCTCTGCCCATTTGATTGAAAACAGCATTTAAAACCTATAAAACCTATATTTCTAATTTGGAAAGTTGAATTTCTTACAAATTATTACATAATTAAATTTCACTGCTGAGCACAACCCGAGTACCATGAAGCACCTTTCTATTTTGGTAACATGTGCATTCCCCTTGTCTTGCATTCATCTGGAAACCCCATAGCATAAGATTGCATTGTAGCTGAACGTGTGCACATCATGTCTGTGGTGATTCATATACTGGATGGGGCAGTGGAACTGCCTTTTTCTAAAATGCGCATGTGGTGAGAGCGCGTGTTTTGGGGGGAGCAGGTACTGACCATCATGATCTACACACTGGGAAATTTAGTTGCTATGTAGTATTAGACCAGTGAACAACAAGGTTTCGCTGTTGTAAAGCGTTTTACTTAAATGTAGTAGACGTGTCAGTGAAAATCACCCAATGTTTACAAAATGATGGTTGTCACTTTCCTGGACTATAATATTCACAGCTTGAAAGTTTTTGTTGCTTGTATGGTAATTTCCATGTGTACTCTTAACATTTTTTGAAATAAGTTAACAAAATACAATTTTCTTTACATTTTTTGTTATTATGATTCTGGAACAGAGGTTCTCACTGAAATGTTGCAGTACATTTAGGTAAAACGCTTTATAACAGTGAAACCTCGTTCACTGCTACAATACTGCATAGTAACTAAACTTCCCAGTGTGTAGGTCATGATGGTCACTACCTGCTCCCTCAAAACACACGCTCTCACCACGCGCGCCTTTAGAAAAAGGCCGTTTCACTGCCCCAACTTATATCTGTACCAATCAACATTATGCAATGAGTACATGCAGTATATCGTGCGCGCGTGATGAAGTCCAAAAATGATTATTAGTCGACAGGTGGTTGTGATCGAAGGTACAACTCTGTATGTGGCAGCATGTTGAAATATAGGAGGGACTTACGTTTCCATCACTGGACCTGATCAGTGAGGCTACCTTCGCTATTAACCAAGATTCACATCAAGGTCGATAGAAGAGAAGGTTAGCTCATGCAACTTTTCCTGTGCAAGGAGTTGCATGAAACTGACGTCACTGG
>JAQFZQ010003401.1:0-10856 GCA_034696005.1 Glomeris marginata | reverse complement strand
TAAAGGGTACCTCTTTAATTTGCCCCAAACCGTACATTTCTAACTGCAGTAGTTTTTTAGTAATAATTTTTTGAAATTTTGGAAAGACTTTGTGGCCACCCTGTATATTATATCACTTCTTACATTTATATTGTAATTTTTGCAACAGATAATTTGTTCTATTCAAAATAACATCATTTTGTTATCATTTCCAAAGCCTCCTCGACATTTTGGTGCAGCTATTTTGGCGCAGCCATTTTGGGGCCGTATATTTTGGTGCAGGACATTTTGGCGCCGAAACACTTAAACGCCTGTGACATTTTGGCGCCGAGTAACCTAACCTAACCAAAAGTTAGACCGAACCAAACCTAACCTAACCTAATTTAAACTAACTTGGCGACAAATTATCTGGCGTCGAAGTGGCCGTGCACCAAAACGCTGGCTCCAAAACGCCAGCACCAAAACGGCGGCGCCAGAAAGTCCTGCTTCCATTCCCAAATAATTAATTGCTGAAGTTCTAAATTGCGTTTTCAAAATTACAATATGATTTAGCTAAACTTTTGTGCTATATTTTACAAATATTTTGTAAGTTTCTTATAAATTTAATTGTAATATTCCTATATACGTAGTTACATGTATTTTTTATTAATGGTTCATCATATCATACTTTGCTTGCATCTAAATGAGCATTGTCACAATTCCAAGAGTTGCACTTGATGAGCTGGAAATTCTAGCCTTCTCCTTATTTCTTAATGTGTTATTAGGTTGGTGACATAAAGCAAGCATAAAGTTCCCGGATGTGCAAAAGTCATTTGCTTGTAATTCAAGTGCTATATCCAATGTCAGCTAGTCTAGTCAAGTTATAACAGCTAGTATATATAATGTATATTAGTCTTCAGTTCATGGCTATTCCTGATCCGAGTTATTCCTTTCATTGCTATTCCTGATCCGAGTTATTCCTTTCATTGCTATTCCTGTTCATGACTGTTCCTATTTATAGCTTATTTATTCCATGTATGTGTAAGGTCCTCATTTATGTTCCGTTCTGTTTGCCTTATCGTTATTCTGTTCCACTACCTAATTGGTTGTTCTGTTTATCGCTACACTAGCGCCACCTGTACATCCTATAAATACTCTGACATAATTAAAATCTTCCTCTTTTGCATAACTTATGCGAAGTGTCCGCATCCGTTCTTCCGCATGCGCTGGCTCCCGCCCGAACCAGTGCTTAGAACATGGTACCATCAGTTTGTTAGAATGGTTACCTTACTCAAACCATGTTTGTACTTGTTCAAGGGTTATGCTGACTTTACCACCACCATCTTCCCGTCGTTCATCGCTGAAAGTGTGCGGAGTTTGCGGAGACCGTGCCAAAAGTTACCATTTTGGGGGTATATCCTGCGACAGTTGCAAGGCCTTCTTCAGAAGATCTGTTCAACATGATGCCTACAAGAGTTTCCGGTGTTCCACTGGAGTTGGACATTGTCGAATCAGCATGGCATCCAGGAAATCTTGCCAAAAATGCCGCTTCTTCAAGTGCATCGCCATTGGAATGGAAACCAGCTGGGTGATGACAGATGAGGAGAGATTAAAGCTACACAAGAATCGACACCATCAAGAAGATGGTGAACATAATAAACATCGTCGGTATCATCATCATCACCATGATCATCATCAGCATCGCAGCATCATCAAAAAAGTATCTTCAAAATCCATTGAACCCAACATACCGCATGTCATCCCTAAAATCACCGGATTGGTGGATGCCTTCAATAGGATATTTCCTGATCTTAGGGTGTTCCAATATTCGGAAGAATCTGCCACATACTCTAAGCTGATGGTGGTTACAACATTTATGGTTTCAGTAAGACAGATAATCGAGTTTGCGCAAAGTTTGGATTTCTTTACGCAGCTTGCTCCGCAAGACCAAGTGTCCTTACTTAAGGCAACTGTTTTCGAGGTCTTTGTAGTGTTGCATGCGTTCTCAGTCTTTCAAAAGGACTCTGATGAGGGGTCTTCAACAGTGAAAGGATGTCCTTTCATGCATTCCAGTATCTCAGCACATGGTGCAGGCGAAGATTCAGGAACTTTCCCTATGCCGCATCAGAGGCTTTCTGCCAAATTAGCATCTCTCATTCCAGACACCTCAACATTAGTCCTCTTTGTGCTGACAATTATGTGCAGACCAGAAGCCCCTGGCATAACCTGTAGCGAACTTATTGAGTGCCAGCAAATGGAGTTTGTTGATCTGCTCAAGAATCATCTAGAGTTGAAGTTGGGACAGGAAGGTGCAGCAATTGGATTTCCAAAACTGTTGCTCACCCTGCCAGACATCAGGCAGTTTCAAGAAAGACATGCATCATACCATCTTGTCTTTGAAGAGAATCACATTAAATTCGACAGCTGATACATTATAATCAATAGACTTTATCTTATATGAGCAATGTGTGTTCTGTAATAGCAGTGATCCACATTGAACAATCTAAAGATCTAAGATATTGTCTATTTATTGCTTTTAAAAATCTATATAGTTGTTCTACATTTAAGGTTGCAATGACTGAGCAGCTGAAACCCAATGTGCAGAAAAATAATACGGGTTTTCCCTATTTTTTGGGTTAATTATTTCTCATACCCCTTTTGGAATTATATATGCTTCATCAGGTCCTATTTGCTTAAATTTCCATTGTTATATACACTTGTTTTAATCATTTTCTTCCTTGTTACACCTTCTGATGCTGAAGCACTGTAATAACCTTGTTCCATGTGGGATTTCATATGATCTAGAATTATATAGAAGCAGCTGCTACTTCATATACCACTACATATACTTGTTTTCTACAGTATTATTATACAGCAATATAAACTGCATTCACGAATAATTGCTAAAAGCCATCTGTGATTATCCAATGGTAAAATGATGCTAAATTATGTTAGTGATTTTAACAAAATCCCACTTAAACCTGTTATTAGCTTGTTATAAGTATAGCAAGGCTGGTTAGATTGTGACTATGCAAACCAATGACAGGGTAGAGTGATGGATGTTTCATTGTTATTATTAAGAATGCAGTAATTCCTGATTGGCCGAATGCAATAACTGTCTTCTATTGACAAAAATATAGTTCATTCCCAGTATTCATAGTTATTATAGTATGAAGCTCAAATATAGGAACATTGTGTTGAAGTTATTAATTGATATAATGGAGATTTTGCATTAAATTGTATATAATCAACCAATGATAATAACTCTATGCTGTGATTGATGCAATTATCTACGAATGCACTTATTTAAATAGTGATAGAGGAACTGATCTGCCAATCATTAAACAAATTACATTCCCTTTAAAAGCCTTGTTGTCCATTTGACATGAGCATGTAAAAAGCAGCCATGAGGTCTATTATAATACCGAATGGTACTATATAAGCTTAGATTATTTTAGTAAAATTATATATTTTGTGTCTGTTTGCCTTCCATGTATATTTAAATAAATAAGAGCTGAAACAAGTATTACTCATAAGATTTGTTAATTCCCACTGACATATAAAGCAAGCAAGATTAACTGAAATGGAAAGTTTTCAAGAAAAAGGAAGGAAGTTGTTCAATTATATAGGTACTGGCAAGTAAACAAGTCATTTTCTTGCCAGTGCATGTTGTATAAGATGGAAGTTTATACTAGCTATAGTTATTATGAACTTTCTTGCTTTTCTGCTTTCTATAGCAAGAATCTTGCTTGCTTTGTTATCTTACCATTGGGAATGTAATAAAGTTTATTTCTCTTGTTCGATTTGAGGGGTGTGTTTTTCTAACACTACTTAATTTAATAATAAACCAGCACCTTGGATAAATCTAATGTTATATGTATGTATTATTGAAATAATTGAAGAGCTGTCGTATCAAAAGCTTCATTTCCTTGATCTCATGTATAATGTATTTATACTGTATATTCTCAATTCATTCGTTTGTTTTCACAAAACATTATTGGTGTGGTTGCGGTATTACAATCAATTTTGACTCCGTCCAAAAGTAAATAATAATGTAATATAACTTATATTATAATATAATAGGTACACATTAGTTATATACATTATATTTCCCGGTGTGCTTTATTTCTACCTCTTTTTGGGCACATTCCAGGTTGTGCTGAATACAATTATACCAATTGAAAATGTTATAATATGTATTAATGTAACATATATATTTATATTATTATAAGGTGTGTGTATATATGTATGTGTTTAATGACTGAAATTTTGAGGTGTTTTTACATTAGCAAATAATGCTACAAACTTATTGGTTCAATTGCACTGATATAGGTTTTACGAATATTGCCTGGAACAGTCAAGAGATGCCCACCGGATTATATTGCATTATTTTTTAAGAAGCATTAATATCTCTATATATAGGTACATACATAAAAAGGTGATGTTGCAGTTTTATTAATGGTTTAAACAAGTAATGTGTGCCAGCATATACTGTATATAAAACATGATACATAAAGACATGGTGTGTTTGTTAATTTGAATTAAATATATATGTGGGTGGATTGAACGTTTCTGATTTGTTCATGGAAATCGAAAACACTTAAATCGGGTATTTTTTAATGCATACTCAATTTGATCATTCATAAATTTGAATGTACATAACCGCCGTTTAAAAAATACGTTGTCTTGTAAACTATCCACGCAAGTCAGGATCCCTTGCTAGTCAGCATCTCCAATTGCGTCACACTGGTTTTAGCTGTTTTCAACGGTGTTAAATTGATACCTATTATATCGATTAGGATTGGTTTAGCTTAGGTTATGTTAGGTTTGGTTATGTTTGGTTTATAATAATCCTTCAATGGCGATTCATGGACTTGCGCGCAAGTGAGATGCAGACTAGCAGGAGATTCCGACTTGCGTGGGTAGTTTATATCATCAAGTTTGCATCCCCACTGTACAGCGTTTAGTACGAGCGCCGTCGTTTGCAAGTTTTAACTCGACATCGCTTGATCAATTTCCATCAATTTCAAGTTGTCGGTTTCATTGTGAGCGTTGGTACGCATCGTGTGTGAAAACATAGATGTTTTTATTTATTTCTGGTATAAGTGGACTTTAAGAAGAACTATAAAGATGCAGGAGATTGTTGCGAGCGTTGATGATGTGCAGTTTGATATCGAAATGGCGTTACACAAGCAATTGGGCGCTTTACCATTGCCATTTCCCGGCATGGACAGTGAGTTTACATTGCCTTTTGTATAAAATTACTCGTTATGTATTAGTAATTGAACGTTTTCTCGTGTATTTTTCTAGAATCTGGTTCAGCGGTTTGTGAATTTTTCGCTACAACTACTTGCAGCAAAGGTGCTGCTTGTCCTTTTCGACATGTGAAAGGAGATAGAAGTATAGTTTGCAAACATTGGCTCAGAGGACTTTGCAAAAAAGGAGATCAGTGTGAATTTCTTCATGAATACGACATGACCAAAATGCCTGAATGTTACTTCTATTCCCGCTTCCGTAAGTACAATATTGACCGAATTAAATTAATCCAATAATCCTACAAAACTTGAATAACGTGAAAATGCTTCTTTTATTTGTTATTAATTATTACAGATGCATGTAGTAATAAAGAATGCCCATTTTTGCACATCGACCCTGAATCAAAAATCAAAGATTGTCCCTGGTACGACAGAGGGTTTTGCCGCCATGGTGAGAATGGAAAAACTGTATTTTATCAGCATAACATGAATTCTTGTGCAATTTGAAACTGATTTATATGTTATATTTTTTGGGGAATTGAAGGTCCAAATTGTCGTCATAGACACACACGCAGGGTTATGTGTTTAAATTATATGTGTGGATTTTGTCTGGATGGCCCTGATTGCAAGTTCATGCAGTAAGTATGGCATCTAAAGTTCTGAACATCTTGGATGCACAAGTTTCATCATTGGACACTAAGTTCCCAATCCCATATATGACACATGATGGGTAATGTGATATATAGTTGTGCACATTTATTATTTAGAATTCAGAGGAGTTTCATATGAAATTCTTCAATAGATCCAAACTTAACTACAATTGTACTTCATATAATAGCAATTTTGTAATGAAATTTCATCATCACAATGTAAGAAATTACCAATATTACTGAGGAAAAATAAGTTTGTATAATAATAGTTTATATGTAGCATTTCAAAATTCCAGTACTTTCAAGGATATTTATAACTTTCTCCAGGACACAAAATACATAAAGTGAAAGATAATTATACATAACAAACCACATTAATCCCTTAAAAACTGATGAATAAGTGAAATGAACCATCTAATTTCAAAAGTATCATGCTTAATTGGTATTTTATTCCAAGCAAATTAGAAGAAGAACGCAGAAATCAATAAACGAAATTATGTAAAGTGTTAAAAATTATACATTTTCCAGGAATAAGACAATATTCCAGTATATTTAGAGGATTTTCATTGTCAATAGACACCCTGTTATGTGTTCTGAACGTTTTAATACATTTTATAGGTTGGATATAACCACAAATAAAATTTCTTGAAATTCAAAAAAATATAAATGGAACATGGGATTGGGAAATTGAGTAATCTGATGGGTTGACTGCCAAGGTGTTATGCAATGTGTGGAAAATATAATGATTACCTTTGAACAGCCCAAAGTTCGAATTACCAACACAAGATCCAGTGCAGCAAGCTAAAAAAGCCAATATTGTGTGTCATTTTTGCGGTGAGACTGGCCACAAAGCTGCAAACTGTCACAAGATGCCACCGGAAATGAGAGAACACCATCATGTAAAACATCTTGATGTCCGACATACTGTACATTGATTTATTTCAGCAGTAATATACTCAAATTGGACTCACTTATTTTTGTAATCCCATTCAGGTACCATCACATGTTCATCCACCAATGTCTGCTTACCCAGATCATCCTCATTCACAAAAACAGTATAGACCATTGGATCAAGTGACTTGTTTCAAGGTTATTACAATGTGTTAATCTTAGTCTGAAATGTTGGCTGTCAATTTCTTTGTATAGTCAAATTCATGCCAAAGAACTTTGTGTATTTTTCTTGAATTGTAGTCACATTTTTGAATTGGTGCAAACTTATGTAAATATGAACAGTATTATGAAAATAAAACACTAAATTTATTACATTCCTATATTCTGTGTAAATAAAGACAATAAAGTGACAGAATTTCATTTCAGCCATATGTTTTGCAGTGTACAATATTAATTTGGGAATTTTTATTTCAGTGCGGCGAAAAAGGACATTACGCTAATAAATGCCCAAAGGGTCATCTAGCATTCCTCAGTAATGCTCTCACTCAACCAAGTTAGTGCTGACTGTGTAATTAGCTGATTGTAAATATATTCACGTAAGACAGGAAGCACACGAATTAACTTTGCCATTACTGCTAACCGCAGAATAATATAACCAATCATGGTTAAGAATGAATTCATTTTCATATTGTCATTTTTATATACGTCAAAAGTTTTTAATGCATTCATGTGTTGGAAATAAATTACACTTGGAGCGAAATTACTTAATATTAAATTCTTTAACTTTGATTTCGCGCAGCTAAATTTTCACGGTAAAATAATTTGACCTTTAGCGGTAACTTTATTTTCGCGGTATGGCAGCATTATTACTACAGTATATACGTAGTACTATAGCTTATGGACATTTTAGGGTGCATAAATTTTTGCGGAAAATTGAAGTTGCGCGAATATCGCGAAAATAAAGCCACCGTGAAATTAACCACCTTTAATGTAGTACATTCTGACTTCAGATGTGACAAATGTTTGTTCACAAAGTTAAAATATGATCTTCACAAAAGCAAATCCAGTAATATCAAGAGTGTATGAAGGTTGTACTTATGTACTTATTTTTATTTAGTAGCCCTAAAAATAATGCATATTTATGCTGTTTATTCTTAAAGTTTTCTGGCAAAATCATTAAATTAAAAAACAGTAACAATATTTGAGTTTACAATAAAAAATATATGCTTTAAAGGCCATTTTACATTAAATAAGAGCTGAAAATTTATAGTAAAGCTTTTTATTTGCCCGGTGGGAACCGTGTAGAATTTAAACACATTTCTATTTTAATCACAATGTAAATTTACATTATTTTTACTTAGTTATACCAAGAGTGTATGAGAGTTATACATGTACAGTCTTGAAAGAAATCAATTAATTTGCATCCTCTATATACTAAAAGAGCAAATCTCTGTCCGTTCATCTGACGCAAAACCTGTGTGATGTGTTTAAGACTAAACAGCCAAGTAATTCTCACAAAAATCCTTTTATTTTGGAGTCAAATAAGGTTTAAGACACAATGGTACATCAAAATCAGAATTTTGTGCATTTTCAACCATAGATGCTAACACTGCGGGTGTTGCGATAGCCCGTCCGTAAATCAAATTTAGGTATTTGCCGCTTCCCTTCTCATTTTCTGTATAATACATTAACAATCTCTTGCTGATGTAGTCATCCAATGAACTGACAAAAGCTACAGGAAAGTATTTCTGGAAATAAGGAGACCACAGCTGGATTTCTGTCCTGGAAGACTCCGCAGCGTCAAGTCTGGACGCGCCGCATATCACAGTCCGGAAATGCAGTCCCAGTTTGTTATAAGCCTTTTCCAGTGTTTCCACACATTTAGTGTACATAGTTTCCATATGTTCATCAGCATCACTTATGGCAACAAAAAAGGAAACATCCGATGACTGCGAAGCTCTGTAAAGACCATACGTTTGGTCATCGGCTTCGCGCGGCGCGTAACTCCGGCCCATGGTGACCGCACCAAATGGCAATTCCTCAGCAGAGATGACAGATTTGGCAAAGTATGCACAGAAAGAGGATAAACTGGAACCACCAACCAGATGGAAGTCTAATTCATCAGTTTGGTTGGAATTACGCAAAAGGAGGACTTGTTTCGGGTCATCGATGTCTTTCGCCGTGCCTTCGATCACGAGGGATTTGCAGATGTGAGGGTTGGAAAATGGTTGGAAGTCATTGAAACAGTCCATGAAGTAGTACTGGAGTGCAAGTTCGAAATGGGCAACATTTCCTTCAAGGTAATAAGAATTTGGGCTGACATCCGAAAAGGAAATGGCGCCGGTTTCGTGTCCAATCGTAATGTGGCTTTTCGGTTGGAAATCAAGAAGATCAGGGAGGTTTCCCACTGTTTTTACAACAATTTCCTCTTTTTCTTTAGGGGTTCTAGGGTGAATTCTATTTGGGAATTGTAGAACAATGTTGTAAAGATTTTCTTCACACAATGACAGTGATTTGGACAATGACTTCATTGTCTGTCTGTTATCTTTTAATTTCAATTTGAGTTCGTCTTCTATGGTTTGGCCTGAAGTTTTACACTCTTGGTAGCGGGAATTCATAGATTCGTGTTGTTTTTCGAGGATTTGATACTTTTCTTTCATATTTGAAGCGGTTTTCCACAGTGATATTGCTTTTTGAATGTCCGATTGGCCGTTGAAATTTCGCGCCTTCAAATCCGCTTCAAACCGGCTTTGATTTTCGGCAAGTCCTTGAAAATCAAAATAAGGAATGAGAACAGCAACACGTTCGTTTGCTTTGTGTCTAGGAACGTATAAATAAGAAACGTATCTTTTTGTTTTCGGAAATGCGGTAAGAACCGATCGCAACATCGTGTTCGTCGATTATCTCCACGAGATCGTCACTTTCGCAACTTTCTTGCACAGAAATATTGCGCATAATGTATTACGGGCGAGACTATTCGTTGCAGCTGCAAGTTTATTGCGCGCAATGTTTTATTGCATTGTCTTCGATCGTTTTTAATCGCTGCCAACAGGTGGCGCGCAAATCAAGATGGGAAAGTGCACTTCGTACGGGAGCGTGGCATAGAAGTTTGAGCCAATCAGCGATGGGTATTATAGGACAGCTTGTCCAATGGGATTGAGGTGTTTCGAGTGAATCAGTTTCGTGTCAGTTTCGTTCGGCGTGATCAATTTCAACGGTGCATTTTCGGAGCGCTCCGCCAGTGACTTTTTGGTACTTTTTGAAGGTGATAAATTTTAATGATGGAAGAATCGATAGCGGACGAATCGCATCTGAGCGAAAACTATTTAGTTGTGGTTAATGTAGAACCGGTGGATGTGGAAATGAGCGGAAACGTGCGCAGTAAGTGCAATTTTGAAGCTAGTGGTGCGTTGAAAGTAACGTAGTTTGTTGCGTTCCGTTTCCGTGGGCGTCCTCCATTTTGTCGACAAAGAGACGCAGGGCGCTCACACCGGTTTGAAATGTTTTCACCCCGATGTTATTGCGCAGATGAAGGTGCGACTGGATCGGAGTGTTTGGACCGGTCGCAAAATGAAGAAGAGGATGAAGAGGCCACCAGCTGCGATGCTGATGACCATGCTGATGACCAATCAATGAGTATGTTTCCTGTAATATATTTAAATTCAACGTAGTTGACAGTAAACATGTTTTCATTCAAAGACGAACAAGGACGGAACAATGCCATTATGTAATATCGTAATATATCATTATAAAATGTAAAAATGTATTTGCATATGCAAATGATGTTCTGTGGCGTGACCCTCAAATTATAAACTGAAGGATGACGAGGATTTTTTTAAAATGATGACGACAGCTTTTAGTTTTTTTTTTTTTTTTTACAATGTGTTAAAATTTGAGGAATTGAAAATTGTATTAAAATTGAAACATTAAAAATTGTAAAATTTGAAACATTAAACATTGTAAAATTTTAAACATTAAACATTGTAAAATTTTAAACATTAAACATTGTAAAATTTTAAACATTAAAAATTGTAAAATTTGAAACATTCAAAATTGTAAAATTTGAAACATTCAAAATTGTAAAATTTGAAACATTCAAAAT
>JAQFZQ010003400.1:0-10856 GCA_034696005.1 Glomeris marginata | reverse complement strand
GCCAGTGTATAAGGGACACAAATAGCTACTTACAAACCAATTATCAGGGTACCTTACAAAACCCCGTCAGTTCACCTTTAATTGCAATATATTGGATGTTTATGCAGCATATTCAGAGTAATGTGTTGGTCCTCTGCAATGCACTTTAATTGGGTTTAACTTCTAGTAGCAGCTCATGTATTTAAAAAAAAAAGAGAGTTCACAATATAATGGCATGTGGATTTAGAGTTAATTCATTAAGATGAATATCAATCAGTAAAAGAAATTGGAAATGTGCTGAAAATCAGATCCAGACTTTGAAAACCAGAGAAACATATGACTGAATTCTTCAGATGCCAAGATCATTCTTTTTAAATCCATGGATGAAATGTTTATAGGCCTGCATGAATCCGGAAACGCATTAGATGGTTGAATTGTTGAGAAATGTGGTCCATTGCTCCTCATTTCCCTACAGCATCTAATAAAATGGGACCATCTTGGATGGATTTTCTCCTATTTGGCTTGTGACATTGCAATCATACTATTTCCCAGTATAATTTCCCCACATATCGGAAACATTTCTCATGGTTTTTGCAGATTGGGAGAGTGCGAAAGAGATGAGAAAAAATGCATCACTTTAGTCGGAAATAATGAGAATGCACTCGCATTTTGGAGCTTATGCTCTTGAAAGTTTCTTTTTCCTTTTCCGGAAATTGCGCAGGAAATGATAAAGGGAAAAGTTTTGCTCAATGACAGGTGGAAATTAATGGTAGACCCCCAAAAAGGAAATCGGTGTTGGTGAGCTATCGATTCAGTAGGTGTTGAAGTGTTTAACTATGTTTCTATCCGTTTTAAGTGATGTAAGAAAGTGCCAATGTATCGATTTGCTTTTAATTTTGGTTGTGTATTTTTGCAGGAGTATAATGAACGTCACCATCGAAGAATCTTACGACGAAGATTTGGATGATGAGGAATGTGACAAGCCGACGAAGGTGATGATCCTATTTCCTTATTTCTCATTGAAAATTATGGCTAATTTGTGATATTAAAATTGTGATTTGATTATTTTTTGCTATAGAAATTGGCGCTGCGAGAAGCTAACATTCCAAGATATCAGCAAGAATTCCAAGAAGTTTGTTTAGTCGGTTCAGGAGAATTTGGCAACGTTTATAAATGCATAAACCGACTTGACGGATGTGTATATGCGTTAAAGAAGTCAAGAAAGCCCATTGCTGGATGTGTTGAGTAAGCATCACATATATTAAACGTATTATTGCGTTATTTGAAGACTCAATAATATGTGTATTTGTCCACATTTTTTCTTTCCAGGCAAAATGCAATGAATGAAGTTTACGCGCACGCAGTGCTCGGCAAACATGCTCACGTGGTGAGATATTATTCAGCTTGGGCAGAAGACAATCATATGCTTATACAGAACGAGTACTGCAATGGTAATTGATAGAAATGTGGAAGTATTCATTGCGCATGTATCTAAAATATGTTACGGCCTTATTTAGGAGGTAGTCTCGCAGATGCTATCGCGGAAAACAAGAGAACCGGGCAACATTTCACGGAACCGGAGCTGAAACAAATTTTGCTGCACATAACAGAAGGACTGAAATATATCCATTCGTTATCCCTTGTTCACATGGATATAAAGCCAGGTAATGGATTTTACTTTGCATTATTTATAGGATAATTTTAAAGGTACCTTACAAAACCGTGTCAGTTCACCTTTAAAGTTAAATGCATCAGTCATTGCACACAGAGTTGTACTTATTGATAAATAACTATTGCAGGAAACATCTTTATATCGAGAAATACAAGACAAGGGAATTCAGGCAGTGATTCAGCAGATGATGGGTTCGAGGAGGATGAACACGAGGAAGTGGAGGAAATAGTTTACAAAATAGGTACTCAAAATTACTTTATAATGCAATTCAAAATGAATCATCCTGCCTGCCTGTCTTAACATATCTAAATTATGGTTTCAGGGGATCTTGGCCATGTTACATCAGTCATGAATCCTCAAGTTGAAGAAGGTGATTGCCGTTACCTGCCAACTGAAATCCTGCAAGAAGATTATACAAATCTTCCGAAAGCAGACGTTTTTGCTTTGGGCCTGACAATATACGAAGCGGTTGGTTGCGAATATTTAACGATAAATCTGTAAGTTATATTGCATTTATACTAAACGCTCGATTATTTTGTTACAGGGTGGTGGAGGTGATTTGCCAAAGAATGGAGAACAGTGGCACGATATTAGAGCGGGGAACCTGCAGCATCTTGACCACTATTCCGAAGATCTCAACGAGCTTCTTAAGGTGCCAATTCACCTACTGCTGCTTTGTCTTCTTAATAGAAATGAGCGTGTTTTGATATAAATTCCCCTCCGGTTTTGCAGCTAATGATTCATCCTGATCCGGAATTGAGACCCACGGTTGCATGCATTAGTCTGCATCGGGTCCTGTGTCCTTTTGCCAGTAAGACTAAGGCACAACTGAGAAAGGAACTGAATGCTGAGAAATTGAAAAATGAAGTTCTATCAAGGTGTGATATTTAAATGGCTGTGTTTTTTAATGCGAGCTTGCGGAAAATTATTTTGTACAATTATCGGGAAATAATATACATCCTCTTATATAAGGACACCTGTTGCATGTAACCGAAATACTTGTTAATATAATTATTTTTTGATTTTGCAGGAAGTTACAGGAAGCGGCAAAGCTGTTTCAGGACGTGACACCTGCTACCAGCAAGAAAATTTCCGCAGTTGCATCTAACACGCGATCAATTGGCAAGAAGATTAACAGGAGCCTGAGTGTTACAAATTTTTGATTCGTTTTTTGCATAACTTTACAACTATATGAATATATATTTGAGATTATATGCTCGTTCGGAAGGTTGTAAGCTCCGTACGCTGAAGTTTATTTGTTACGCTTCAAAAAGTATACCGAGCGAAAGAGGAGGGAGAAGACCGTGGATTTTTATCGTACGATTATATGTAATTTCAATGCCAAATTTCAGGGAGATCCGAAAGTTATGTGGCCTTATTGGGTGACCTTATTGGGTGAATCTGAATCTTGTCACATTTGTGGGAGTTGCGGCAACAGACCGGCATTTGTTTTATTTTGCGGTTGTATGCGCGATGCGAACAATCCGATATCGTGCGTGTTCTGTTGGCTAGCTTTCCTAAAATATGTTCAGAGATCATGTACCTGTGATGATGATGATTTAAAGATTTGATGTAATCTGAATGTACTGTACATAAAATATAAAGGCATGAATTTTTTTTTTTTTCATTGGATTTTGTCTTCTGTTTCCAATTTAATTAAAAACATGGGAGGCAAGTGGAATTGAAGTGCATGTGACCATGAATTTTTCACGAGTTCTGAGCAGCTGAAATTCGTTTATTTTTAATGCATGTGCACAAAAATGTCCTGTGTATATATAAATTTGTATGCAGTCCATATTGTCAGTGTGCGACATCAAAGTGAATATTTTTCGATTGCGGCCGCCAGCCAATGTTTATACAGTCAAACGAGGACCTTGAGTCAAGAGTACAGTACATATTTCTTCACAAATTCACGTGCAAGAGTTCACAAAACCATGTTTATGTCCAGATAAAAATTTCTCACCCAATTTAAATTTGGTTTTTCCTGCAGAATTTACGTTGTATTTTGCAGCAAAATTGCATTTCCTTTTTTACCCGATAGCAATTCACCCCAGTTTATCTATATTTCATGCACGACATTAGTAATAATAGAAATGCGATGTATTTTTACCTTATTTGCGTACTCTATTCCACGTGCTCCATTCAATCGAAGTTTTTAAAGTTCTGATCGGCGTCGCAAAAGGCGGCGCTTCACGCGTGACGTCAGACGTTCGAAAATGGCGGACCTTTCGACATCGTGCTCGCATCAATTTCACATTTCTGGAGCCGATTTCTGCTTTTAAACAGTTTGACTCGTCGTTTCTACGTTTCACAAGTTACTCCAACAATCACCACGACGTGAACGACTAAATGTGAGTATTTTAAAATATTGATTGCTTTTAAATTCGATCGATCGTCAATTACGCGTCAATTCGTCATTGATTCGTCCAAGGTCAAATATGTCGTTCGGTTGATTTGGTTGATTGTTGGATGCCCCAGGAAATTACAAAAAATAAGTCGATGATGTGAATTATTAATTCTTCAAAATATGGATAAAAACCTTGTTAAAATTATAGATGTAGCACGTGTTTAAAAACTTATATGTCAGTTTCAAATCGGTTTCAATGAAGGGCTTTGACCACAGCGCCATCTGCCATTTTTTAAACGCATCAAACGCTCCCATATATTCGATACCATGTCGAAATATCGTGTTGCACAATATCGCGGTCAAAACATCGCACACAAAAATATCGCCAAGACAAAACTCTTGAAATCAATAACTGGAAAACATATTTTTCATTCTGATATGTCACCAGATTGCGCAACAACTAGCAATTTCTATAAGACACTGTTGGAATGCTACAATTTATTATCAGAAATGAAAAACAATTCGTTTACTTGTATATAAAAAAGAAATAAGAGAAAAGATGATCGTTATACTGAAGTTACTGAAAGCTTGCTGAAAGCAAGCTGAAGGCATGCAAGTTTTAAATATCAATACTTTAATAAACTCTTTCTCGGTGCGCCGCGTATCGGCATTTTGCAGCAACTCTGTAATCACCATCTCTTAATTCATAATTGCATTTTTGTTTAAAGGGGCCGAATGCAAACAAAACTGTCAACGCGTAGATTTAGCAAACTCCTTGCATATTTGGGCCATTTTTCACCTGTCACAGACAGTGAACAAGTACATAAATCTATTTTACAGTGGGAGGAAAAGAGATGGTAAAAAAAAAAGAAAGAAAAAAGGTGGGGATTGAGAAAAAAAGTAGAGGGGGTGGTGTTTTAAAGGGCCTGAATGCATGAAATCGATTGGACGGCGCTTGCGCTAACCAACTCCTTTCTCCTTTGTCTATGAGCACCATTTATCGTGCCAGCACAAATAAGAAAAGGTTTTGCGTTGTTACCGGTGCTGTTGCCATAGTAACGATTACAGTAGGAAGGGCCGGATTACTCGAATTTCCTCCTTCTTGCAATGTGGGACCCGAGTTAATTGCGTCGACATGGCGTATTTTGCCGCCTCGATGGATGGCAATGGACCAATGGACCACCACAGAGCTGACAACTCTTTTCCGCTGATCGCCTTCTATTCCCTCTCTTTTTTATATATACCCCCTATTCCACATCCATCTATCCAACTTTCAGAGTGGCTATTCACCACCACCAACCTCCTTCCTCAAACCAACAGATAGTGATGCCCATTGCTAGTAACAAATGAACAGTAGTTGCCGACGTGTCTGATTCTCCCAGGATTTCATTCTATACATGGGTAAATCCCAAGATGTCAATTCAGTTCAGATAAATAAAGTTGATTGGCTTGTGTTGTTACTGAATTGGATGATCAGATAAAACATAGATGAAGAAAAAATATACTGGTACAGAAAATTGCGGACCGTCGCTTTTCTACTTGGGAGTCTACCTGACAGTTACGGAACACTAGCCAACAAATAGAGAGTATATGTTTCTCTCCAGATTATGTTCCCAAGTTTGAATAGAAAAGTTACCAATAAGTGTCAGGGTTTTTGCTTCTGTATCTATATAGGGGTAAATATGTCAATTGAATGTTTAGAAAGGGTTGGTCAAGGGTGATACCTTAATACCAAGACTTGTTGCATATCAGACGTTGGGAACTATGACCATGCAACTCACTCTGCCATGTAAATTTAGTTGGTTCCATCGATTAATCTTTAATGAGAAGAGGAATAAATAAATTAGTTGTGGAGGGTGCACTTCAATTGAGGTGATGATGACACTTTTGTTAAGTATGGGTAAAACTTTAATTGTAACTGATGCTGGAGTACATGTTACCATGTGATGAGGACATGATCAAGACTACTTAACACCATTAATACTACAGTAAGATGCAACTGAAAGTAATACTAATGCAAACCTAATTACGTGTTGTAAAATGCACGACAGGAAAGAGTCCCCAACTGTTTTGCATTTTGCTGCTACATAAGTATATGAAGAACTTTCCAGCTATTTGTCCACATGTAGAATGATATGAACAGTATAGTGATGCAAAGACAATGGTGAATGATCGGAAATTATAATATATGTAATGGAATATATTTGTCCAGTAACTGAGTGTTATGAGAGCGGATGATGTTGTGGCACTTCTACCTACAGATAATGTTAACTCCTATGTATGTAGAAGTAATATGTGTTCATCCGCGAATGTGATTCGGCCTTGATTCGTCTAGCCAATAGGTATTTGTGTTACATGAGTTCCATCTCAGTATATACATTGATAATATAATACATCACAATTTCTTGGAAGATACGACATTTAACTTTCATCTGCAAAAATCTTGCCATAAATCATCAACTAATGCTAGGAATTAAGCTATGCATCACAGGGGCCATCACAGCATTAGGCAACTAAGAACACCCATAATTTTTAAATTAGCTGGAAGCTATTGTCAAACGTTCCCAAATTATCATTTGTGTTATTTTTTAGTAGAGAGTGTTACCATCCAGCTGGTACTCAAATGACTTGCTACCGTTAGTCATAATATAAATATTTATTACAAATAGGAGATGCACAGTTGGTGGCGCCACCTAAAGTCATCTTATACATTCAATATTGTTTGACACAATTAATATAGTGTTTTGTAGGAAAGAGGACAATCGGTGTGGAAACTCTAGTGTTAAAAAATTCATCGGTTGATTGCTGCCAGGTGGCTCTGTTGTAGCAAGAGTGCAATTAATTTGGCAGTTGAAATCGCTTTCAAAATGTGTTACTAATTGGGAAAACTGCCAGAATTAGCTAATTGCATCCATTCGCAGCTATTCTGCATCTAAGATATCCAAGAAATTGATCGCATTCTTGAATTTTGCTGACGATTGCGAAAAGAAATAATGGGATCTTTGAATGTTTAAAGTAATGTATGGATATATTGCTAGAGAATCAATTCTGTGAAAGAGTTGCAAGTATAGCAGGATGAAATATAGAGTGCTTGGAGGTGTAAGACTCGTGAAGATAATTCTTTTAATATTTCAGAATACGACAGCCAATTTTATAAGGAACCGAAAGAAAAAAAAAACAATCAGGTGCAAAGATGTGGATCAAAAATTTATGGCCAAGTTTTGAATCAGTTTAGGCAGGCTACCTTAATGCTGGGGTGGTAGGAAATTTAATTTCCTGGGGTAGATTAGTCATCTCATTCAAGTAATGCTGTAGGGGAGCAGTTTTTGAAAGAAGTTGATGAGTGTTTTTTGACACACCATGTTCAAAATGGGACCAGACAGAAATTCCCTAGACTGGTGTACTCAGTTCAGATCCCCTGCTTATCTCGTGCAGAGGCAATTGTTAGGGAACATTTGGAGGGATAATGGCCATCATGGCATTCATTTCCAAGAGCTTTTAGCACAATCGGATGGAGGTAATTGCATTATGGTTCCAGATTTTAAGAGGGGAAATTGGAATGGTATTCGGAAGTGGTGCGGAACAACTGGCTTCAGGGAAATGCTTGAGAGTAGCTGCCTTGAAATTAAGTGGGTGAAATTTATGGGCATGTTGGACACAGGGGTAGCAACAAATTACATTGTGGTTCAGGGAAACTGTAGTACATACCAAAGAAAGTTAGGAGCAGTCGATACAGAATTCCCTGTGCAAGTTCTTATATTAGATTGTAATTGGTTATGCTCAGCATGGGCTAAGGAAAGGAAAGTACTTTGCTATAATATAGTATTTTTGAAATGGCAATAAAGTGTTTTGATAAGTTTTAACATTTTGAATATTTCTTAATTGATAAAGTGACAGTTAGTTTCTTTTGAAGTTGATGCAATATTTCCTGGGGCAGTACTCTGATACAAATGGACAAATAATCAAATTTTACAAAGTCAAAGTTATTTTATCCTCATTTTTGAAGCTTAATGACTGTTAATTTTTGCCATGTAATAGAAGATGTGCAGATGTAAACATATCCATTGAAGATAAAATGTATAATGTAAAAGAAATCTGTTATGAATGGATATTTCCCTTACTAGAGTCAATATAGTTGGATATATACAACTAAGTCAACATTAATTATTTTCGAAGAATATCGAAGATTGCCATAAGATGGCTGTAAAGTAAATCCACTATTTAATGTTTAATTGGGGTGAATTTCAGCAACTCGGTGGCAAAATATCCCCGGGATATTGACAACGGGAAGAGTTGCAAAATCCTGCCTTTTCAAAAGCCCACACATCAACATTATTGTACAGATTTCGCCTGAGGCTTGATAAAACTTTGCTGAGAAAACTTATAGAGGCATAGTATTGCATTTTGGGTGGTGTCACTGGTGGGCCTGGAGCGAGGCAACCAAGATCTGCAGATGTGGATGCTGTGGATGCTGTGGTTGCTATAGAGAGAGAGAGAGATGGAGAAAGAGTCTGAAATATATTTGGTCGGAAACGAAATCCGATGGCACAAGTTTGGATTTAGAGATGAAACTGGCATCGCCATTGTGCCTTTAGGTTGTTATTTCCGGTATGGTGTGACGATCATTGAAATCGAGCTTTTCGGAAATTCTCATGTTTCCTTGTATTTTTTTTTGTACACTGGAAATTGCAATTCCAAAATCTGATGCGAAAAGAGCCTAAACTCTGGGAAAATGTCTGGAGTTTTATATCTAATAAAAAGTTAATCGGTCACTTGATCTGGCAGCCTGCTTGTGTATCGAATTGATGCTTGAATGTTTTATACTGTAATTTCCGGTATCGTTTTAGTGAATTTACTGTGAAACGAGCACACAGCTATAGTGGTGAATTGGCTGCCAATTTTGTACAATTTTTAATCTTGAAGGTTGAGGGGGGATATCCCATGCATTGGCGATGTCAAGTTGTTATTGGCCCATTTGGGCATTTAATTTGGGATTATATAAAATGAATATGGTTCGGATTAGTGCAGTCGACTGGATCGATGGGCTAAATTTGTCGGCAACAAGATTAATTTCAATTATACGTCATGCACGTGGATAAGAAAAGAAAGAATCACGTATACCCCAGATTAATATGTAATTTGCAACTGCAAAAAATATCCATCCCACTTGATGTATTTTAATTCCACGTTTGACAATCTTGTGTACAGTTTTAATGTCAATTCGCTTCTTTCTCTCATTTACTTGCACTTGGTTTCTTTCCTAATTTAAGGGATTTCATATTTTGTTTGAAGATTTTGAGCGAAAGCATGTAGTTCAATATATTTGGCATGGTTTAATTAACTTCCTTCATGTGAGCTATGTCGCTTATTATTTTATATCGATTGGTTGAGTTGCATGTCGCCATAAAAATTTAGCAATATTTCAAGTGTTGATGTATACAACATGAAAAGCAGATACGAGATTTTTAAGAATATAAATTCCTGTAAAACAGGGTTTACACCAGATTTATGCAAATCACTTTCCCTGAAAGAAATTCTCCAGGCTTTTTTAAGAGTGTAAACTTTTAAAGAATGTAAACTTTTTATATATTTCCCTAAAAATAATGCTTAAATTTGCATCTTGGAATCTGAAAGAAATTATACCAATATAAAAAAAATGAGCACATAATTTTAATGACCTGTGATCTGAAGGACCTACATTATATTTAACTTTTCTGTTATTTTTTGAACATATGTTGTATAATTTTTAAATATTTAGTAAATCCTGTTATTGTATAGCAAATTCATTATTTTGCATGCTATTGATTTATTATAAATACGGTTCAGAAAGTGATGTATATACCCATATATGGTGCTTATGGAAACTTCTCTATGATGTAGGACCTGCATAAGGTTAAAATTTGTTATGTAAGGGTCCACTGTATATAGTAATGTTTTTACAATATATGACACTATAGTATATGCATGGCACATCCACATGATTTAAATCAAAGAGTTTTTTATACGTGCCTGTATAGTGATGAATTTTAATACTTGGGTTTATAAACAAAAACATACATGAGCAAAATTGTAAGCTGAATATATGGATACAAGTTTGGAGTGAAGATGGGGATAGGGGTGGGGGGTATAAATAAATATGGGAAAAGCTGTGGAGCTTCTCGCTCCGCCGAATCCGATTTAGCGTTCGCCAGACGTGACAGAGGTCGGCGGGCCGGAAAATTAAAACACCGACTTATGTAGAAGGTATACCCAAGCTAAAGTACCCCAGAGCCTTGGGCTGCGGGTGCCAGATGCGAACCGAATATTTATTATGCTGCCTGCTATATCTGCGGACACCGGCAGCCCTAAGCGCATGCCCTTTCTGCAATACCTAACATCCATAACTTTGTGGTACACTTGTTTCCAATTTCTTGCTCATCATCTATATATGTATAGCCTATATAGTAAGGTGCAACCCAAAGTAATGGTAATACCAAATGCAAACCTAATTACGTGTTGTAAAATGCGCGACAGGAAATATTCCCCAACTGATAATTTTACATTTCGCTACTCATATGAAGTACCTTCCAGTTATTTGTCCACATGTAAAATGTTATGAATAGCATACTCTATTCAGAGTTTAGAAGATGTGAAACACCCATTAAACGTGTACTTCCCCCTCCCATTTGGGTGAAATGAGAGCACCGGCGAGTCTACTTTCAGCCAACGGGGAGGGAGACGAACAAGGTTAACGGTTTTTTCATATCTTCTAAACTCTGGATAGACTATAGCTACTGTAAGAGCCATGAAAGATTGTGCCGGAAATGAGAAGAGTCGACTCATTTTAGGGGTCGGGGTTTGATGCACCTGCGTTCAGGC
>JAQFZQ010003399.1:0-10860 GCA_034696005.1 Glomeris marginata | reverse complement strand
CAAATATTCCCAGGATTCCAAATCTGTCTTCGGAATTGAAAAAATCTGTCACGGTTTAGGAGATTTTCGACTTTTAGCGGAGGCATCCAAAGTGAAACTTTGTTGCGTTTAACTGTCAAAATGTATATTGTTTGTCTCAAGATAAGCGTGGTGTTCGCATATTCTGGGCAATTGTCGGCTTATTTTATAGTAATTATAACAATATTGTTTAGTTTAATTTACCATGTTCTATAAAACCTTTTCAATTTTATTTTGGTTCTTGCTCATGATTAAATATGTAATTGAGTCATTCACTTATTTCTTGGAAATAAATGTGGTTACATAAAATCCTTGATAAAATCAAAAATAGGTACCTTCAGAAAATGAATGAATACACAAGGGATTTGATTCGAGTTTCATCTTTCCTCTTGGCATGCAGTGTTTAATTTGTCACAATAGGCCTGCCATATTGCTATTTAATAGAAACCATAAATGGCCTACAGTAGTGAAAATAAGAGCAAATTTTGCGCCATTTAAATTAAGTTATGAAACAATATGATATGATTAGTTGTGGGAATTGCATCTATGTGGTTGATTCAATTTAGCAATCACTTCTCTCTCTTTTTTGAATTTGAAATCATCTTCACTTTGAAATATGGGTGAATTTTGTAAATATTTCTTTTATCCAGTGAATTTATTGATTTTCTAAAAGTTTCTTTGTGTGGTCTTGTCTATGTGTGTTTGAAAAGATGAAGTGCTGACAATAGTCATGTGCAATTTATGTTTTGAACATGCCTAAAACATATGGTATACCTGCCTATATAAACATCAGTCTGACATTATTTTTAGCTTTTTCTCCGTTTTTTCCCCCCACAAAAACAACCTCTAAAAATTCATATCCTTCCTAAAACTTTCCCCAGGAAAACGTGAATTTCAATTTCCACAACTTTTATTTATGCCACACACGTGTGCGTGAAGAAACTTTACACAGCTATTGTTGATGTTAAAGTTTTGTGTTTACAATTTTGGTCCCCTGTTGCAAGATAACATTCAATTAAAGTCTCAAGTGGAAATAAATATATGTTGAGTTCCTGTTAGGAGGAAACACTCCAGTGATTTTTGTTTTATTTCAGTTAAGGGGTAGTATGTTTCAGTCCTATGAGAATATTATTTCATGCAGATTGTTCGAAAATAATGTGTAATTACTCTGGAATTTATGCAAATTCAGCATATTCAATCATCTATACAATATATGCAAATGTTGTTAAATATGGACTAAATTTTGTTTAATGGTGATTCTATGCTGTATTTCGATTTGAATTAGTTCTAATGTTTAGTAGTACTATAGTGAAACCTCTGTATGGTGGAATGGCAATGGACCGAAAAGTAATCCACCACAGATGGGTTCTTCCAGCATAAAGAGGTTTTGCTTAAAAATTAATCATGCTGACAATTGGATCAAAAATTCCCAAAGTTTCCACCATAGACAGGTTCCTTTGCTCCATAGACAGGTTTCTTTCCTCCATAGACAGGTTTAATTCATACATGTTCCACCATAGACATGTTCACCTAGTTGAAGTTCCAGCTGGTGCCACCAGAGAGCGTATTATAAGTACTGCACATGCGCAATAACAGCAATTGTTAAGGAAATATTATGAACACATATTAACATGACAATATGCATATCAGATGTTGTGTAATTTAGCTGTAAATTATTGTTTTTCGAGCAACGCTTTTGTACATGGAAGTGTAATAAGAACATTTCGAAATCTTAGTGGGTCTTGAATGTAATTGCACATTCAAGGTTATGCAAGTAGGTGTAACTTTCCTTGCGCTGCAAAACTATGAATAAATTTGCAATCAGATTTAAGTACATGGTGTGGAAAAATAAATTCAGAAGTCATTTGGTACTACGTGAGAAAGTAATGAGCACCTCAAATTGCTAGAAATATTTATAAAGTAAAATGTGCAACATTAAATATAATTTTAAATGTTAAAATTATGAATGGAATACATTATACTATATACGGAATATATTTAAAATTCATTCATGAAATTAAATCAGAAATTGGTAGGGTACTTCAGCACTTTGGGGTTATAAACATTTCTAATTTCTTATACATTGTTTTTATAAAGTTTTGAAAGTTTGTTTATGGCTTGATTTTGCATAATAAGGTTCATCTACCACTCAGGGAAACCTGGAAAATCTGGTGAACTTGTTGAATTTAAATTTTAGCTAAAATATAGCCCTATAACTTGTAATTTGAATGCTATAAAGTATATAAATTATTTAGGAAAGTTGTTGCAATAAGACCGGTTTAAAATATGCTCACCAAATTTTCAAAGCACTCTGGTAAACCTGGAAAATTCAGGGATAATGTTATTAACAGGTTGATATATGAAATATTGAAATATATGCAAGTATTCTGGAATATGTGTGCAATGTGTGAGTTAATTGCAACGTTTGCACAACTTGTGTTGGTCTATTATTATATTTTGAACATCCTGTGAAAAAGTTGAAAAAGTATGTAGTATATTTTTGTCGGTCGGATTCCGACCTTCACCGTTGATATTGATGCTTATGTGGGCCAATTTCCGCCGAATTTTGGCTCGTCACTATCAGCATACAAAATGTGCACATTTTTCCGCATCTTTCTGCGCATGCGCACCCCCAACAACAGACCTCTTTTGTTCATTTTTTCACAAGCATTTCATTGTTCGGAGCACAACACACACACACACACACACACACACACACTCCTATCTCCTCCATTGTATATATAGATATATTTTAACTCCGGTGTAAAGCGTAAAATACTCAACATGTGCATTTCGATTCTAAACTTCCCTAATGCTAAATTTACCCACTTTGCAGTTGGGAATAGTGTTGCTTGTGGTTTTTGTGGTTTTGGCTCAAGTGCTCCTTTGGGGATGTAATTTTGGCAAAAGATTGCATTGCCTTTTTTATTGCTTCTCTGGAGATTGGCCCACATTTACATCATTATCTTGAAATTTACGGATCAGAAGTAAACAAAATCACAAATTATCCAGTAAGATTTTGTAATATTTATATATTTTAGTATGATATACTTTTAATTGCAGTTTTCATTGCTGAAATGTAGTGATTTCTGCTCAATGGGCTTTAATTATGCGTATATTTCTGATTGAGGTTGTTTATTAATAAGAACAGCTTTTAATTTTAATTATTGAGAGTTACAATCGTTTTCTACGTAGTCTATAGTAGGATCAACGAGAGAAGAAACTTGTAGCTCCTCCCTCGTGTAGGAGTATAAATGAGCCAGGCCCAAATGAAGGGGTGGCAGTGTTACAGCAAGTGCAAATTGGTGAAAGCTGTCGACTCCATCACCCCTTCAAATGGGACTAGTCCGCTTCTACTACCAATTGTGGGCGAAGCTACAAGTCTCTTCTCTCGGTAACCCGACTATAGAAAATATGTTTTAAATTTCATGTTGATTTTTATGTGATTACATGGTCTATTGTTGCATATTTGAGCCGTGATGATGATTATGTGTAGCTGTTGAAACATGTAGGCACTTTTGCTTTAAAAATAAGGTCATGGGATACTTATAAGATTTTAATATCAATGAAGTGATGACGTCTTTTATGGACAGCCCCTAATGAGTCCAATGCTTCTTTAGCTTCTTTGGCAGAAAAGGTCAAACGGTTAAATAAATTCTATTTGACAGCAAATTATAAATTATGTTTTATGCACCATATTTCCTCGTTCAGTTATTACTCATTTTACTGCTGTTCCTTTCCGTATATTATTTTCAACAGGTATATGACGCATGTACTTATGAAATTGTATTATACATATGGGTTGTTGCATTTCCTTGATTTTTATGATTGATTTTTCCGGGTGAATTCCGAAAGTTTTGCTAACCCATCCGTGTAATATATAAGAAACATAATAATAATGCGGAAGTAGTGCATTGAGGCGGAAGAATTTATCTTAATCAAACTGAATTGCCATCATTAATTATATGCAAATCTTACAGGCATGTGATCACTTTTCTACGTCCTTGATTTCTTCCTAGTTTTAAACAAGGAGGTTTTAAAGGTGAACTGACAAGGGTTTGTAAAGTACCCTGAAACTTAACCTACAAGAGTTGCAACAAAATCTCTGTGGAAATTAGTAAAAAAAAAGTTATTGGAACTTAAAGTTCGATGGGGTAATTAAGTTAAGAGGTTCACCTGTGCTAGCCGACCACCTATCAGGCAAACTTTAACTGCTAATAACTTTTCTTAAATTTACTAATTTCCACAGTTTTTCTTGGTGTAGGTTGAGTTTCAGAGTATATTTCTTACAAAACCATGTCATATAAAATATGATTCATATTCTTGTTTAAAAGTTTGAGGTAAAAAGTTTTATTTTGCTTGAAGGGTTTGCTTGAATTTCTGGTTTTCCGGTTGGTGATTCGTAAATTTTTCCCACTGAATGCAGCAAAATGAAGATGCCCATGCATGACAGACTTTGAAGGTTTTTACATTTGTTGGTGCCAAATATACAATCTCACATTTGATAGGAATAAAAAAGTTTCCCCTCTAAAAGTGCAGATCATCACATGAATGGACGAATAAAATGGGTGGCAGCTGCAATTTCTGAATTGGAAAAATTGGAAAATACAGTCCTGGTGATATCATTGAGCTGTTTAAATGATGTCATGTGATTTTGCAACAAATTTTATTACTAAAACGTGAAAAGTAAATTGTAGATTTTTAAAATAATTTTGTTGCAATTGGGGAAAATGTAATTCCTGTTCATCCGGGAAAGCATTTCGTCCTTCAGATTATCTGCATGAACATGTGCCATAATGATGTACGTACGTGAAAGCAATGGGAAGGTCATCATGTTATGGAAAAAATTACAAAAGACTTATGCCACTAATTAGTGTTTATGAACAGAAATTTATCAATTAGATTTAAACAAAATATATTTTAAATTGTTAATTGGGGAAATCTATACAATTCTTATTTATATTTCAATTGTCAACTCCTTGATGTGGGTTAACATTGTTGACTGTTTAGGAAACTGTGTATAACTGCACAATTAATATTACAGTCTGTGATCATAAAGTTGCCTCTAAAAAATAACTATAATAAATGTTATGATATTAAATGAAAATTAATAACCCAAATTCAAAATCAATTCATGATATTTTTGCTGTTACAAAAATATAGTACGTAAATAACTTATTTGCTCATGTGTTCACTTACTTAGTCATGTGACCAAGTGTACCAATTAGACACATGTATTTATTCCAGGAAATAAATGATTAGCCACAAAGGTAATAAATAACCACACTTTGGAAAACAGCTTGCAATAAGCACCAGTTATGATTAATATTTTTTGAAACGATTATGTTGACTGTAATAAAAATATTATTTATTGCCAGGAGCATAGAAATAGTTGACCAAATGGGAAAATTTAATGTATTGGAATAGTATAGGTAATAAAAATATACAGGGAATGAATAATCTGAATTCCCAAATAGTGATTTCTATTGTGTTTTTTTTTCAGAGTAAGAATTATGGTAACAGTTGAAATTGCTGGGAAACGGTTTGGCTTTCATTTTTCAATGTTAACAATTGTAATTCTATGTATACATGGTGACTTTGCTTTCAGCACGAACCTGACCTGCAAATATGGGTGTGTTTATAAAACTTATAAAGCTAATTTGCCGCGAACATCTTTTGTCAATTGTAGTGGAAATATATAATCTTTTGTAAGATTTGTATTTCTAAGAAAGAGAATTTGTTCTCATTGTTATATAAATCCAGCACAGATTTAGTTGCAGTTGTGTGTGGTGGTGCAACTTACCCCACGTGAGTGAGTGAGGTTTTTACAGTTTTCCTGTCTATGCACCTCCTATTTTTCATCTCTCCTTGAAGAACAGAGCTACTTTTGAATTGGGGATTTGGAGGATTTTGGTGCGAACTATTTCTCATAGTTCCCATTTTCTGTTCACATATCAGATTTATGAATGGCATTTGTTGAATTGTAAATTGCTGCTGCTGGGAAGTAAAATGGAAAGCATTTCCACACTAGATCTCCCCTATACAACTGTTATGCTTGTACAGTGTGGGAAATCAGGGAACAAAGTAAAAAATTTCGTTTCATAATTAAGTATGTATGCATAAATAACCTAACATACAGGGCAAAATACAGGGTGAATAAACAGTCTGGTCCTTGTAAATTTATTTGCAAACGGTAAAAGATATGCAAATGTTGACTTGGGAGACAAATAGGAATGTTTAGATGTTCTTTCCAATGCAACCATCTAATTTGAAATCTGACCACGTATTCAAGGGCATCTGGGTCCTAACTTTTGAACGGTTGAAGATTGACAGTCATTTCAAATTGCAAAGTTGAAGAGCATCACATGATGTGTTAGAAAATACGCATTTTGCAAGTTTTGTAAAGAAACAGTTGAATTTCTGAGCTTGTCAAACTGCCAAGATGAGTTCAGGAAAGCATTGCAGTCCCCTGCAAGTATGCAGGGAAGCCAAATACTTTTTGTTCACCCTGGAGCTTGAACAACTTGGGGTAACTAACAGCTAATTATAACATTCTGACTTAAAATTCAAGCTCAAAAATACTGGAATATTAATTATCAATCAATTTGTCCATGTAAGATTGCTATCAACTTATTACACCACATTAAAATCCGATATGTTAATTTGATTTTGGCATACTGTAATTTATAATTTATCATATGGTAATATTTCCCAAATTGCATAAATTTATGAGGATTTTACAATGCCTGTCGGCTATGCACGTGTTAATTTGCAGCTAATTACTATTATAATATGACATCAAGAATTTAAATTTGTGCTGCACATTTCAATGCTGAAAAGCTTGATTGAGATTTTGATTAGGGCCTACATGAGGATTTTTGATTGACATTAATTGGTATTTGAAATTTTAAATACTATGTTCACTTTATTATATATCAGAGGTCTGACAGGTGAAATGCTATCTCAAATGATGTCCACAGTTACCTTTGTAATGGATGTAGTATACGTATGTAGTAATTAACAACTTTTGATTGGCAACATGAATTAATATTATTTGAACGGATGTCTGGGTTTTTGCGGTTTGTCAAGCATTTTCCGGCAGTCATTGTAAAGATTTTGACCAACATGTTATGTATATTTGAAACCCAAATTATGAATCAGGGTGCCATATGCTGGCTTTTGAACCAGGTCAGGGATTAGTTATATGGTTCATGCAAATGACTTTACTGTATACACAATTTGGAGTGTTTACTGTGTTCTTGTTTATGCGAGTGAATTCATAACTCGGTATATTTAAGGTAAACTGACACGGTATTGTAGTACCCAATCTAAATCTGATTTCATTTTAAGAAGACATAAAAGTAAACACATTTGGCGTTTACGGAATTGAAATACATCAATAATTCACAGAGAAATAACCAGTTTAAGTTTGGTTCATTTTGAATTTTCTGAGCATGCGCAATGCGGTTATGACCCTGTATGAAGCACCTGCTGTCCACTATATTTTCATTCACCATCTTGAACAGCAGCTCGCCTAGTGCCTACCACGTATGGCACACCATACACTGTTACCCGGTGATGCATTAACCACGTAGAACCGACCTCATAGTGAAATTTTACGAATTTTAAGGTGCAGAAACTGCCGCTTCAAACTTTATCAAAATTTCAGGGAAGTTTCAAAACTAAGGTATACCAGTGTATGTGCAATTTATCGTTGGAATCTGTTGTGACGGTTTTACCCCTGTTAGTTCACCTTTAAAATAAGTGGAATGAGTAATTCTGAAGTTGAAATAGTTTGTTTTCGTTCAATCTTAATAAACTGTAAGTGGGAAAATTTCGTTTTTGTTGTGACAAATTCTGTTTAAACCATATTAGTCATATGACTAACTTAAAATATGAATTTAGTCTGACTAATACTTTCACCTAATTTGGCCAACATACTTTTCTCGACGTGTTCAGTGCCAACAACAAATCAAATTTTGTCATTGTGCCAAGGTATTTTTACTTTCTTTGGAACCACTGCAGACAGGCTATACTACAACAAGTACAAGTTCAAAGTTAAAACAAATGTAATAAAGACATTCTTTACTACTGATGCAATTCCCATGGTATATTAATACATTATGACAGTTTTGTTAATGCTATATACAGTAGAATCTCCTTATAAAACAGCATATATTTTCTCAAATTTGTGCATGCTCTTACTAGGAAATCCATTATTTTCTCATTTCCATTGTTTGCTAATAAACATAAATATACATAAATGTTCATTTGCATTATTAGCAAAGTGCAGTTGTCAGTAATATTATTTTGAATGCTATTCATCTGTAATTACAATGGGTTCTTTAATATGCAAATATTGTAAAATAAGTATCTTAAAAGGAAGTGCCCATATAGAGAGATTATTACACTGTATAAGTTTTCCCAGAATTCCAGTTTCAACTTCCCTATGTATACATAATGATGATGTAAGTGTCTTGAGTTATTGTGACTTTTAGCAAATAACAAATTCATTGTGTGGAAAGATAAGTCCTAATGTTGACAGTAATTAAAAACTGAGATTTCATTATATAGGTGACTTGATTGTTATTATGATGATACAAATGTGATTTTGCGTTGGCGTGTAATTACATTTTTTAGCTGAATAGTTATTATCTACTTGTAACGGCTAACCTTGAAAATTTTGGAGAAGAGTTTTCAATTATATTTTGCAGGAATTGAAAAAGCGTGACGAGTTATAGTTTTTCTCAAGTTTTTCAGCGTGGGAAATTTCACACAACTTTGCAAATGAAATGTGTGCACAGTTGCATGCAGAAAAGAAAATTTCAACTCTCATAACCCTCATTTTCATTTGAAATTACACTAACTAAAAGTTAGATCGTGATCTTTGCTACATTTCTTTCTTACTTTCATTTTTTCACTGATCTTACACACCTGATAATCAAAATCTTAAAATGCTGGAATATTTTTTTGCAAATGCAATGACTCAAAGTGTGAATTATTTAGTGTCTATTTCAGTCAAAACGTGAACAGTGTAATTGCATATTACATGACATAATTATGAGGTTGGGAGAAATTATACTGGATAATTTTCAAATTAATTGGCTTGTTTTGTACAGTTGAATGACTTAATCTCATAATTTTTTATTCATCAAACTTTATTCACCAATTAAACATTCAAAGTGATTTTTATAGTTATACTTATGGATTTAGAGCTATACAGGGAATTTGGAAAAACAATTTAATTTAAAAAGACACAAGGAAATGTTAATGTATATTGAAGTGAATACAGTATTAATTTATACAGGGTTCATTAACGTTGCATTTGGTAACACTAGAAAATCTGCAGTACAATCTGAAATACAATTTACAAAATATGTTCATTGTGAAACAACTTTATATTTAGTTTGTTTTAATCTTTGCTATGTTATTTATCCATATAATACAGGACCTGACAATCTTTTTGTATGTAATATGTCAGTATTGGGAGACTTCAAAAACCTAAAATTGTGATTATAATTTTAAAATTATAGTAGACAAGCAATAAAACTCATTTTAATTAAAATTAAACTACATGAGATCAGTATTATCTAAACCTTGTTAATTTAATGGAGTTGCCCCTGACCTACAAATGAAATTATTGCAAAATCAAGACTGTGTTAATATACTGTCATGTGATTCTTTGATTTCCTGGAAAAGTTATTGAAATTTATATTTTTAATGTGAGAGATACATAGACACCCTGGAAATTTTGCATGGGCAATTTGAAAAACCTGGAAAACTGGGATAAAATAATAATTGCAATTTGGTGTATACTAATATGAACCTTGTGTAATAGAGCCATTTCTGATATAATTATTTTTGTGAAATGTCTTGGGGCAAGTGATTTGATTTTTTTTCGGGTTAAATTTTTAGAAGTAGGCCTAATTGGAGTGAAATTGAATGCGAGGCAGAGCCAATGAGCACGTGGCACACACCCAAATCCACCATGCAAAAACTTTTTTACATATAATAAATTGAAAAAGAAAGCGGTTTAGTCACGTGGCAATCGCTTTTCACCACACACCACATATGACATGGTGATTGCACTGTTTTGATGAAGGCTTTCAAAGTCTTTTGTCACGTTTTTCTACAATTGTCTCGAGTCTGTTAACCACTCTGTAAGTGTTTTCTATTGAATTTTCGTTTCAATCCCTATTTGGCTGCATAATAGGCAACAAGTTCAAAGCTGAACTTCTGACAATATTCTGTGACGAAAAATAATAATTCCGTGCTGCGAGTAACCTTCCTTACAAAATGCTGCTTTCAAAAATGTGATTGTTGAATATTCATTGTTGCCAGCTTAATATAAACGTAGCTAATAACTTTCTATACTGATGTATCTACTTTGCAATGGAAATATAATACAAATAACTTTTTTATATTGTGTGCAGAACTAGGTTGTGCACTATTGCCCATTTTAGGCATTGGAGCATTTGGAACTATATCTAGAATAAGTGTTCATAAACCCGTTGGCCCAACAACCAACTTTCTTCTATTCTTTAGTTCTCTGCAACTTCTTCTAATTGGAGCTAAACCCCATTTCAAATAGTGAAACCCAACATTTATATGATTGCATCTATACCTAATATATAAAGTATCTTAGTCTAACAGAAATGCAGATTCCAGCAATTTGATTCAGGTCTTGGGACTGTTTACATTCTTAGGGGAGACCGGGGATGGATGCACCACTGGGTATTATGCACCAGTCGATCTAGCGTTAAAGCCACGTTTCTAAAAATCATGAAATTGCGATGGTAGCAAGTATTTGACATGTTTAAAGTCGCGTTTAAGTTAAATTAC
>JAQFZQ010003398.1:0-10866 GCA_034696005.1 Glomeris marginata | reverse complement strand
CCGAAAATTCCTGATAAGATTAATTTTCGGCGAACTGGGATTCGGCAAAAGGGTATTCGGCGAATTGGGCGACCACGCCCTGAAACAACTGCATTTTTATTTCAGCAGTAAAAGTAATTGACAACATCCAGGCCACCTGTGACTTGTCAATGCATGGTTTTCGATTTAGGAATTTAAAAACTTTGAACTGTTGCTTGGAGGACTGAAAGGTCACATGAACATAAAATTCATTCCACCTTGTTAATTACTAATAATACCATCATCACTTATTTAACTAACTGCAATTTTGCATAATAATGAGAAATCATGTTACGAAAAAACACTGCATATAGTCGTGCAAAGTCAACACTCGAATGCTCGACAAATCAACTGAGAACTCAACAAAGCAGTTGACCGATATACCATTCAATTTGTTGCCATAGAAATTGTTAAGGTTTTATTATTCGCCTATAGCGTTGTCCGATGTTATCCAGCAAACATAAACATGTCATACAATTAAGATACAATGTACATATATGTTGTGCAGACTGTTGCTGTGATGACCACAAACCTGATACGCCATGCATGGATACCAGACATACAATGTATTGCATTGCAAGTATACATGCATAGTGTACAAATTCCATGCACTCTAATTAAATTGCTCTTGGCCCAACTATAGTTTGCACATCTATAATAATATTAAAAACCGCATTAAGTTTGTCCTTAAAACTCTCAACCGATATACCCGCTTCTATCACCTCACTTGACAACCTATAATTAGTACACTCATCAATCACTCTCTGACAGAAGTACGTATAGTGTTGCACTGTATCAAAAGTTAGGATTGCTGTTTAAGTATACAGGGTGTCCGGAGAGTCTGGTCATTTGGTTAATAATTTGAAATTGAAGTGAATATTTGTAAATGTAATGATGTTTCCATCTGTAATATCATGGGGGGACATCCATTGGTGACCATATTTTTGACCTTGGAACATTCTGTCAAGGTCATTCCAAATTTATCTTCACCAGTTTTGAAGATAGGTGGGTTGTATAAATTAGAGATATTTAACCAATTTTATTTCAAACACATTGGCGAAAACAGTTTTGAAATCGGCAAAGGAACAGAGGAGTAATCACAATAAATCATTTGCATTTGTCCCAAGTTGAAAGGTTACATCAGCGCAGTAGTGCTTCACTGCATAGCATCTGTTGTCAACAGGGTAGTGCTAATTCGGGGGCAAATGCAAATGATTTGTTGTAATTACTCCTCTGTTCGTCTGCCGATTTCAAATCTGTTTGCGCCAATGTGTTCAAAATAATAACGGTGAAATATCTCTAATTTATACAAACCACCTATCTTCAAAACTGGCGAAGATAAGTTCGGAATAACCTTGACGGAATGTTTCAAGGTCAAAAATATTGTCACCAATGGATGACCCCCTATGACATTACAGATGGAAACGTCATTACATTTGCAATTATTCACTTCAATTTCTTAACAAAATGACCAGACTTTCCGGACACCCTGTATAATTTACAACGCTCTCCCCTTGTCCTACTCTTCCCAGTCAAACACGAGTATTAAAAATAATAAGCTCCATGGGCAATTCATATTTTTTTAAATTAAACAACCTCTGAGCCCCTGTCACATCGAATTCTGCATCTTTAATTCGGAAAGAAATCAAACGGCCCTGATATGAAGATTGTGATCAGATTAGTCGCCAGTTTCTGAACGCTCTATATATATACAATACTCCAATATTATGAGAACCATCTAAAAATCAATAAACAATTGAGACTGCATGCACAAAGAAGGGAAAGACATGTATTATTTTTAGCTGTCAGACACTTTAAAGAGACAAACCAACATGAATTGGCATTTGTTCAAGTGCAAGGATGGCTGTATTACAACTGGCAGACCAAAACAGAAACAGATTATGTTCAAAAATTAATTTGGGCATGCTAGATTAAACTATCTGGCACATGACAGTAAAAATCATTAAAATTGGCATAATTGAATTTTGTGCAAAGACTGAATAAATAGTAGGCTGTATAGTCATGCAGACAGTCAGCCAGTCAGTCAATGAGCACTCCTTTTTGAATTTAAGCGCTTCAATTTCTGTCAGAGCTGCACTCGAAATTAATATAAATGTTCTCAGGTTTACTTCCATTTCATACACGTTTTAAACTGCGAAGTAAGACTTTTATATCGCAATATATGGCCCTATAAAGAGACAGGCATATACACAGAAGAGAACGTTAAAAGTGTCTCTGAAAATAATAATAACAGAAATGGTCACGCAGAGTGGAGAGCCGATTTTACCGTCAGTAAATCTTTAACTACTAAGCGTAAAACATCATAAGGAACGGCAATAAATGTTGGGACAACTGAAAGCCAACGTGGAACCTTGGTGGAACCAGCATCATTTTCCCAGAGAAAATAAATCGTTGTTGCACGCATGTGAAAACAACCTACATCGAATGAACTATAGAAAAATTCTAGAAATTTTATAATTAGAGTGTACCTACTTATCCGCTGCTTCTTTATAGTTGCACAAAGCTTCAAATCACTTCACATGGGTATAACAATGTATTTTAACCCGCTGATCGATAAAATGAAGAGGCGTTTGATGAAATTAACGAAGTCGGTGGAAAAATCACTCGAAGACGCAGCGCGCAACAGAAATTACATCCGCGACCAGAGATTGCATTTTTGGCATTTCATTATTTGGATGAGCAGGTAAAGCGAGCAAAAAAAAAAGTAAACTAGCAAAATGTAACATTTTCTTTGAGAAACGGAGCCGTGTTGAAACGAAGAAAAGAAGGGAAAAATGTCTTGAAGCGTGCGCAAGGGATTTGCATGCCGGATTTCAATGTGCTGCATATAAAAGGAGAACGAAACACACCAGACCACATCTTCAACGCTTCAGTGTGCTTGTCAGAACCACCAATTGCCTAAAAGTTGCCTCTGCCCCAAGCGCACGTCAAAACATTTCCTAAAGAAGGAGAAAGTCTTTCAGTCTGCACCTAAAAATAACCAGCACGATATGCCGTCAACTCAAAAATTCAGTCCAACGGTGAAATTCAACTTTTCAATAAATCCGGCATCAAGTTATTCCAGAAGTTAATCAACACTCCGCACCTACATTAGGCCTACTATTCATTCAATTGTGCTCGCAATATTACACTGTTCTACAATGAAAATGCTTCCAACGTAAATGTAGCAACTTCTTAGGATATATTAGCTCATATAAACATACGAATAGTATGCATGCATGCCAACCAATACTGTCAATTGTCTCTGGATCCAATCCCAGGCAATCATTTTCGATTATTATTTTTGAACACTTTTGCTGCTTTAGAATATTTGGTGGGTGCTGTGAGCAACAATTACAGCACATTTGGGGTTCCATACTCAGCCATAAGGCTGAAACGTATACGTAATGTCTTAAATATTCTTTCTCTGGTGCTGGTCGATTCCCATGGATTTGGGCAAGATAGCATCATTAAAGAGAAAAATGTCTTGTGAGTATGGAATCCAAAATGTATACCCTTCTGCTACTGCTTGACAAAGTCCATTTCATAGGACCGAAAACATGAAAGTGATAAGGTGCAAAAAGTATGGACCATGTCCTTTGCTTAGTTCTTTATGAATTTCTGTAAGGATTACATTTTTTTGATCATGAAAAATTGTGTCACCATGCGGACTTTTTAACATTTTTACGCTCCTTGCAAAGGGCAAATGTATACCAAATGAAATTCATAAAAAATATATAGGCTATATAAAAAACGAAGCATTGTTTTGTAACTGTTATCTGAAACTTAATCATATATGTATTATTTACATTACGTAATGAATTCCAAATACGGGCTAACTGTACAATGCATTACCCGAAGTTACGAGAAAATTTCAATACTGGTAGGTTCGTATTAACTTATAGTAAATGTTGTCTGTATGCATGTATGATGATGCAAGCCTGTGGAACAAATTGGATTTTATAAATTAATATTATTGTATACATTGAGTTTTATCTCATGCATATTATACGAGCCTACTTCGTCCGGTTTTACCTAAAGTAATATCGTACCTATATCAAGCATATACCTACTCAAAAATATTTCTTATGTTTGCTCTCTGCATCAATTACTCGATAACAGATGTAACTGCAAAAAATAACAAACAACACAGTATCGATCTAGGTTGGTAGTATAGTAGCGTTATTTAACTTTTTCAAACATCTTGTGTACGAAAGTGGTCTTTGTACAGTAATAAACACTAAAAAGATCTCCGCCCAACTCAAACAATATTAATTAATTAAGCAGCGAAGCAGCTAGGATACTGCATGCATGGGAAAATTAATTCAAGTGCAAAATGGAAAAGTGAAAAACACATTAAAAAATAACACATTCCAAGGAGTTCGTACAAGATTGGAAAATCTTCAGAAAACCACAGGATCGGCGTAGCAATTGCAATTAATGAAAAATGAAATTAGCGTAATTAGATGCATTCCAGTAAACAACACTTAAACGCACAAATATGAGTGATATTAAAGAAATGCAACATGGCAAACCCTATACAAATAGCTCTAACGTCATCACAGATTGTGAATTTACTCTTCAGTTTGAATAATAATGTAGCAATGTTATAGAGTAAACAATAAATTACGAAATTGTATAGGTATACAATATTTTATGCAATTTACTGAACTGCATGTTACCTACTATGCGTACAGGCTAAATTTGCATTCATGTATGCATGATTAAAGAGTTTCCAGAAATGCATGCAAATAAATTAATATACTGGGTTTGATTACATACTAGCTGATATAGGATGTCTACCATGTTATATTCATTGAATATGTCATGCGTGATTTTAAACGGCGTATAGGCTATTTGATAGAAAATTAGATACTAACTTGCTAATTGCAATTGAGGATTTGTAGCCCATCCCATATTTAGTAGTAGGCTACAACCCTAAGCTTAATTATAATTTTGGAGTCAATGAGCGGATTTATAAAATCCACAAAGCTAGATCAATCATTGTACATTTAACATTTAATTTTATATATAGTACAACAAAATGGTGAAATCCATTATGAACATATTGGAGAAGAATGTGAATAAATGGAAAGGAATAATAAACTGCAAGAAAAAGTGATACTACTACATTGAATGTGTGCAACATAATAATTTTTAAATTCTAATAACTTTTATTTTGCATATGGTGATTTACTTTTATTGCATTGCTATGTAGATATCCGTCTGCCAAAGAAAACCAGTTAACAATTTTTTAAAAATGTCCAGCCATGCACTTGCGATTCCATGCACCGTAAACAGATTCCACTGCATAAGTAATCTTAAGTCTTCCATGAATACTAAGTAGTAGCTAACTATACCTATATGTACGTATATATAAATATATATATAAAGTATGAACATATATATATATCTAAAACTCTAAAAAATACCAACAAAATCAGCTCGTGTATGCTGAAATGGTGCTCATGGAAGGTATCACATAAAACGTTGCATTGTCAATGCATAATACCGGATGCTATTGATTTAAAATACACAAATAACGTGTCAACAATGCAATTCAAAAACGTCATCAAACAACACCTTGTTAATGTAATCTCATTATGGAAATGTTACATCGCATTGAATTGCTTTGGGTAAGTTTCAATGTACATGTGTGTATTATTTGTATAAAAACAATATTGTCGTATTTGCATATATTGCATGTATTTTCTCTTGGGTATATAAAATTACTATTGCATGCACACAATCATGTTAACTACACATTTTCCGCAAATGCTATCTTACTTTTGACACATCTTCAGGTCAACAACTGAAACATTAATAATCACACGCTCTTCTTTCATATACAACTTAAGTACTCGACGCACACTTATGACAGCCATGACTAAAGAGTACACAGATCACCCAACAAAATCCCTGTCTATCTCTTATACAGGACAAAAACTATTGCCTACTCATATATAGACGATATGGGTGAAAAGAGAAGAAAACCTGATAGCGGAATGAGGAAAGGGATGATGACTGAGGCAGCCATGTCTCTTGGAAATGCAGCTTGGGACTCGTTTTCACGTCAACACACCACAATCACAACACGTTTAAAATCATCCTCATCCTTCTGCGGGGATCTTGTGCGTCCGCATTTTCCCCAGACTACCACTTGCACATCCTCCAACCACCACACTGAGTTGCTCGCAATCGCCACCACCACCACCACCACTTACTACTCTGCACCTCACCACATCCTCATCCACCCTCCCCATCCGAACCCACGATGGTCTCGCCCTTGCTGGCATCTGCACAGCAACCCGACCAGTCCATTTTACGTGTAGGGGGGAGTAACCATGGAGTCAGACAGTTTGACGAGCAGGCAAATTAAAATCGCCACTGCAACCAACCTTTCATGCGGTTTTCGTATCCAGAAGACGTCATTTATTCGTCGGTTCAGTGAGCAAAGTGAATCAATTGCTCTCAGCTGGCGTAGCAAACGTCAGGAAATGGCGAGAGAAGTTGAGGTGGACGAAAATGAAAAGGGAAAAAAGGAAACTTGAAACCGCATGACCGGAGTTGGTTATTGGAGAAAGTTTCAGTTGCAGTGTTACGTGCGTGTGATTCATCTTGTCACGTTTCGATGGGTTATATAAGGGTAGAGTAAAAAGACGATAGTATCGCCACGCATTGTCGCAAACTGAAGCAACTGTTGACGTATCGAAAAATATCGACCGAACGATCAAACGGTGTGGGGCTGGTAATATGAGTGCGCTTGCCTGCAACGCTTCCGAAAATTGGGGTGAAGCCGAAGCAAAAAGCGACCCATTAAAGGTTTAATCCGCTTGCTCTTTTCTCGCATGCAAATTACCCGGCTGACAAGAGGTAAAACATAGCTTAATACCCGAAACCCAGTGCTGCAGAAGTCAAACAAAACAACTAACACTAGGGGGGCTGCACTTCACGCAGCTTATACTGTTTACTCGCATCCTCGGCAACAATCGACTCGGCACAACTAACTTTTTTCTTTCTTTCTCGCTAATAACCGCTTTTTGAATTACAACCCTCTTTCTTTTGTCGACTCCAGTGTAACGGCACCATCGATAAATCTATATTTGCTGAATGTGAGAGAGTGGAAAGCGAGAAGGCGTGGAAATTGTCCGCTAGAAAGATGCCAAATTTTATCCACATCGATACAAAGAAACATTTTTACTTCAATAATTTATGGTGAGCGATTCATTAGCTAGCAGTAATGCTGACAGCCAAACACATTTAAGCTTAATTGTCTTTGTATATTTTATACGGGCTGTAATTAATAGACCGGTTCTCATTTCCACTTGAAATAAAATAAAAAAGCACAGCTGCTAACAGATACAGTCATATCCGGAAATTCTGTACAAAGAGCATGCAATTACGAAGTTCAGTAATTTTCCTCATTGTAGATAAGCATATACAATACTGTTTTAATCTTTTCAAAATATTGCAAGAAGCACAAAATTAACTGCAGTATATCAGCTAATTACGATTCTGCTCACACTGGACACTACTCAGTAAAATGAAAATTAATTAGTGAGCAGGGGGTATTGAGCTGGCCGTGGATACAATAACCCCCTCACCCCATAATGTTACTTTAGGTGGATGACATGCAGACTCTTTGCAAGAAAGAGTTGGTGCTCTTTTCTATATACAGGAACAGTGTATACTTACACTCCCCCGCATTTGGTTGGTTTACTGGAGCATGTGAAATCGCCATTAAAATAGCATTAACATGTAAAATAGTTCTTGCTCACAGTGAAAAGAGAAGTTCGGGTAGCTTCCGGTTCTCTTCAATAAACTTTATCAATACGCCATTAGAAAATGTCATGGGGAACACTTTTCTTGCCAACTACATTAACGGTTTTGAAGCATTAAACTCAATTAAATTCCGCAGAACAAGATAGTTTTCATATTATAAAATCAGCAAATGTCCTTTTCTGCTGGGTGTTATCTAATTTGTTAGAAATCGATCCTTCGTATTTATAAAAACAACATGTATTAACGATAAACACTATCCAACATAGAGAATTCAATAAGTTATAATTAATATACTGCAGAACAAACAAAACCAGTTACTAGTTGTCATTTGTCAACATTCCCTCATAAAATTGCTGAAAGGAAAGTGCATCTACGCACGTAATTATTACATTATCACATATTCATTTCTATGCAAATTGAAAGGCAAACGTTCACAAATGAGCGTCACTGATTGAAACAGAGGACAGCAGGAACATTATATGTACATATATCACAATTTTGATTGTTATGGGCAGAAAACATATCCTTCATATAATATGTATGCTAAATTATTCGCTGTATATTAAAGCAATCCTCTGCAGATGTTATAGTAGTTATGCAAAAATTTACAGCTTTACCCATGTTCTATATTCAATTTGCTCATTAATCCCATTTGTGTTTAGATGTGCAATGTGGAAGACCAGGCATTTATAAAACTTTTTAAACTTACTGCATTTTACAAAATAAATTTTATGAATCAGAACAATGACGTTTGATCAAGTTTTCACTTGCACTAAGATGGAAATATTTCCACAAATTATACAAATAGGCGCTAATGCAGGTTAATAAAATACATGAATATGTAGCAATAACTCATTACTATATATTCAACGAATCTAGTAGCCTATAGCTTATTGTAATTTGTTTTGCCCCAGATAAAACATTTTCTTTTTTAATTTGTTCAACTCGGAAATTTTGTTGTACTATATACACATTGTCTACAATTGAATACATCAAATGTTGGTTCAAAAACGCTATGTAATGTTGGTCTATATGCATATGATTTCGAGGGAGTTCTGCATGGCAGCTATAGATGTTTGTTGGAAAATTCAAACAGAACAGTACGATATTTAAAAACAATACTGAACGATTTTAGTAAAAATGAACTGGCTTTCAGTGTTACTGGCTTTCTAAACAGAAAAGTACACAGCTAGCAAGCATGCAGATATTATGAAATTACATGGCAAGCTTTTCATCTGCAAAATTAATACTTAAACCTGTTATTAAGTGGGCAGACACAAACACCTCCTCGCACAATGTCACAGCTATAGATAAATTATGCTCACTGGCACTCGTGCAGGAAATCGATCGATTATACACAATTCGTAATCAAGCAGCTAGCTATAGCAACGATCCCTAAATTCAGTAGCATGAAAATGAAAAAAAAAACTAAAACACTATTGCTTATAGTGTATATATATATAAAGAAATTTTGGGTGACATTTTCATGAGCCACACGCGTTCCAAATCCCCTCATTTGCATGGATTTAACCTCCTCCAAATACCAAGATACATGTATGAGGTAATCCGAAGCCTTGCAGCTGATATTTATACCAGTATTAAGCGTAATATCTGCACACCGCAAGCGGTAAACAGAAATACAGCTTCAGGGCCATTCGGTACAAACATCCGAGGAGGATGGCGATCATCAGGGAGAGAAAGGGATACAAAGAGAGAGATAGTCACGTGACCCAACCGATTTCGCAACAAGAATGCAGACCGCAAAATGTCAACTCGAAGATGGCGCCAATCGGCCGCTACCATGGCAACCGTATCCAAAGATAAATCTGGGTGGTGAACACGAGGCAAAAGGCCAGGAAGATGGAGACGTACGCCAGGGTAAATGAGAATAGGAGAAGATGAAGTGGCAGCTGCATGCCCGAGTGCTTAGACGACAAAATGGCGGCCATTGTTCGACGAGCGAATGAGACATATGCAGTAAGAGAGCTAGGCAAGTGGAAAAAGTCTCACAGAACAAGAGAAGCAACGAGCCGCTTACAATCATTGCCCACCACAGGGCCAAGAGATGTGCGAGGGGTCGTACTGATATCCAGTCTGTCACGCATCTGCCCCACTAATAAATGGCATTTTGTTAACGTCGAGTGAAGTCACTCAACCAACAAGCACAGCATTATTCACCAAGGAGTAAAATTGTTACACTTCGCAAATGATGCAAGTGTGCTGTCAGGGACAAATAATGATATCCGGTGATATGTGTATAATTTATTTGGTCCTCTCGCCAATATAACTTTCAATAAGTATAAGCACTGTTTCCCGCTTTACACTCCGAGACAAATGTATTCCTAAACGGTGTATAGAAGACGTCAAGAATTACGAGCGGTATGCATTGCATTTTTATATTTAAAGGTGAACTGACAGAGAATTCTAACACAATCATTTTTTGGTGAAAATATATCAATATAATCACAAATGATCATATCCCAAGAGCTGAAGCGTCGAGATAACGGACATTCCGAGATGTTTTTCGACAAATGTTAGGTTGATTTCCTCTGATTGGCCGATTTAGGCACACTTTAAGCCGCACCCTAGACAGTGTGCACAAATCGGCCAATCAGAGAAAATAAACCTAACATTTGTCGAAAAACATCTCGAAATGTCCATTATCTCGATGCTTCAGCTCTTGGGATATGATCATTTGTGATTATATTGGTCTGTTTTCACCAAAAAATGATTGTGTTAGGATTCTCTGTCAGTTCACCTTTAAATTACACATAGGATGTCCCATTAGATGCTAATGCAGATTTACTAGGAGTGGTCAGTTTTGAATGACAATAATATACTATATTGCATTAGAAATGAGGATGTAACATTTTAAATTTTCGTATTTCAAATATATATACATACAGCTAAAACGAGACTTTAAAGGTGAACTGACAAGGTTTTGCAACACACAATGGAAAAACTAGCATTTGATTGCCGCTAATTTAGAAACGTTGTCTGAAAATTTGAGGCCATTTGAAGCATTATTGCCACAGATATGAATTATTTAGTTTCATATCTGTGGAG
>JAQFZQ010003397.1:0-10868 GCA_034696005.1 Glomeris marginata | reverse complement strand
ATAAATAAATAAATAAATAAATAAATAAATAAATAAATAAATATATTTGACATTTTTTAAAAATTTTATAAATTTTGCATTTTTTTTAGAAATTTTGAAATTTTTTTGAGATTTTGGACATTTTGAAATTTGTGAATTTTTTGCATTTTTACGAAATTTTAGAATTGTGGCATTTTTTAGAAATTTGGCCATTTTTTAGAAATTTTTTAAATTTTGACAGCTAAACGCAATCAAGTTTCACTTTGAATGAACCGTGATAGCAGTGTTAATTCCGATGACAGATTCGGAATCCTGCACAATATGTGCGCCAGCAAGTAAGTAAGGCTACACACCAAGAGAACCAGCGCGAACGAACGGAAGTGCTCCTGTTCGCCTGCGCAAGGTTTGTGCATGTTCGTGCGAATATCGGGGAAGTAAAAGCGCTCTCCCTTGCTCCACCCAGAGTCTGTACTGTAGGGGCTACCAAAGTTGGGACTTGTAGCTCCGCCCTCATTAGGGTGCAAAATGGACTAGGTCCAAATAAGGGGTGGGAGAATTTAATGCCCGCACTTGTTCTGTGTTGGAAAGAGGCAAGTGCGGGCTTTAAATTCTCACCCCTTATTTGGACCTAGTCCATTTTGCACCGTAATGAGGGCGGAGCTACAAGTCCCAACTTTGTTGCCCCCACAGTACATCAAAGGGATTCCCAACAGCGCGATCATGGGTGCCCACACCTTGCAGCGTTTGTGCTCGCTCGCGCTTGCTTGTGCTGGCAAACGGACGATAATTCGTTGCTTAAAAACAATTTATTTTCATATTTTCCTAACTTTAATTGAAACTGCAACTAATAATGTTGCAACTGCGTTTTGAGAAAAACAGAAACATGATCTGATCCGATCCATTGCCACAAGGGTTCCGATGTGTCCGATCCGATCCGATCCAATCAGTCCAATCTCATTTTGTAATTACACCCAATATGGAGAGAATGAAAATTATAACACTTTCTAATATTATTTAAAAACTTGTTTTATTTTGCAGATATACCAACAAAAGCAACATAATCTGGCTTTGTGTCGGCAGGAATAACACTTTCCGTTATTATAAAACAAACTTCAGAAGTTCAGATATAAGTTGTCAGTGATGTATTGCAGTGGGTAGGATTAAGACCAATACATGCTGCATATGCCAATGCATGTGGAATGTAGTTCTGTTCTTGAACTCCATGAAACAAGTATGACATTGGTCCACGTGCAAACACAGCAACGTCATCTCCACCGTGTGTTTCACCTGCCATTGGCACTGCTGCCCATGGTTTATAATCAATGTTCTCTGCCAGGTTAGAAAATATATATTAATTTCAGCCGCATTAATTTAATCGAAAATACTAACTTTACACCATAAATTTTAACCTGTGTCTACTTCAGTCAAGTTGGGCCTCTGTGTTAAGTTGCCAGGATTACCCGGTCCGTTGGCATACATAAGTGTTGTGTATGGCATACTATCAACGTCCGATATTTGAGATTTGCCTAGAAGTGTTATGGAAAATACAAACCTGCAGTCATAAGACAGCGTTTTAACAAATAGAAACCATCTTTTTGCCTAGAATGGAGTGCCCTCTGAGTGGGTATCCACTGATAGACATTGTATGTGCATGGTCAGCTGTAACAATTATCAGAGTATCTGCTTCACTTGTTATATTTACAGCTGCTTGTATTGCTTCGTTAAATGCCAACGTATCTTCTAATGCTCTAGCCGAGTTGCCTTCATGATGTGCATGGTCTATTCTGCCACCTAATAGAAAATATCCTTGTCTAGATATTATATGCTACTGCAATAGTAGTGACCTTCACAAAACCAACCTTCAATGAATATAAAAAACCCATTAGGTGATCTACTGAGCATAGTGATCGCCTTCCTAGTCATTTCTGCAAGGGATGGCTGCCCAGCAGGTCCAGGGTCCCTATCAATGTCGTACGACATGTGACCAAAGTCAAATAACCCTGGGTTGTCAATGAAAAATGTTGCATAGTAAGATGCTGAATTTGTGCACTGTTGGAAGAAGCAAGTTAATTTACCCATTGCATAATCAGTTTCTTGGGTATTCCAATTGTTAAACCCTTGTGTGCTATTGAAAAACGAACTATTGAATCCAGATTTACTAGATTGCCATTCAGTGATTAAATTCCTTCCATCAAGGCGATGGCCATTCTGTCCTGTGAGTGGATCGGTCTCGGTGTTGTTGATAAAGCTCTTACGGCCTCCTCCCATTATAACCTGTTTGAAACCTAACATGATTGTCCAGTACAATAAATAGAACTGTACATCAAGAAATGTTTAGTAACACCTTGATATCCCTGCCTGGGATGTCCTCGATCAGCTGTAATGCTATGTCCTTGCATGCTTCTGCCCCAGATGGCTTGTCCCCATCAGATTCCCAATTACGCTCTACTGTTTTTGCATACAACCCAGCTGGGGAAGCATCAGTTATACTGGCTGTTGTTACAACTCCAGTATGTTTGCCTGGTATATATATACAATCAAATTGCATTCCATCCCAAAACAAATTATTGTGAGAAAGTGACGATGTTATCCACAAAGAAGTCTATAGTATAATATGAGAATGCAAGTGGTATGCATAGTGCCACAATGCTTTGGTAACCACTATTAAAAATGCAAGTACATAAATTTAATCCGCTGACTCAAGTGGATGATCATTAATGCACCAATGACTTGATTGCATCATATGAAAATTCATCCCCATTCTACTGCAGAATATTGCAAAAAAAAGTTGATGATTTCACCATTTGCTGACCTGCTTCTTGTGCCCATTGCAAGATGGATGTCAATTCTGTGCCATTTTGAGAGGAACATACACTCCTGTTAGCTCTCTCATCAACTCCAATCGTTCCGAAATTATTCTTGACTCCACACAAATATGCAGTGGCAGTTCCTGCTGAATCAGGTACAGTATAGTCAACGTTGTACGTCTGTTAATATGAGACGGTTCAAAAACAATAAGCTGACTGGGGCAAAATAGCTAAGCCTGTTCATTCCACAGTATTATATCGATTATATTGGTATCATTTCAATGGGTAATTTAAATTTCCGTTTTTATCTCGTTTATATTATTTATCCTTAAATATATGCTATAATGAGCTCCACAAGGTTTTGTCATATCTGCCGTTTCTGGCATATGCTCAAATCTTGTAATATTTTCCAACTTGGCCGCATTGTGACATGCCATATCGGTTGGAGGGACATTGGTGTCACAAAAGAAGTATTATGACAGCACATCTACAAACAATGGCCGATATGAGATGACAGTTTCAACATTTGTATTAATTGCAATAGTGAGACAATAAATATTATTTATCAAATTTGTGGATTTATCATACTTTAGCAAATAATTACCAACTTTTATTAGAGCTGCATCTGGGAAGGTTTCAAAACTCAAAACAGTTTCTTCTCCAGGTTTGCCATCTTTCTGACCACGATAGATCCTCGCCGCTGTGATTGTGGGGATACTCAACCCATCGCCAAGAAAAAATATAATATTTTTGGCAACTCCTTCATTCCTTCTCGAGTTAATTGCATCTTGTAATGTAGCCTGAGCCTGATCCACCCAATATTGTGGCCCTAAAAATATTATAACCTATTAATATTTACTCTAATAATAAGGCTGCGAAATAGCAAAATAGAAATTACAATATTAACATTTTTTGCTTTGAAACATCCCTTTTAAAATATTTTCAGCATGTTAAAATATTGCAAAAATGTACAGTATATTTCGATATGATCCATAGAACCTTTAATACCCGATTCCTTGTGTTCCAAAGCTTTCACGTGAATCGAAAGAAGAAATCCAGCTGCAAATAGCACATAATATTCCTTCATGGTAGACTTAATATTTTGAGTTGTTGAGTAACCGATCCTTGGACAAATAACAGCTACAGTTTTGCTAGTACACTTGTGCCAATAACTGCTAATGTTGCCTCCTGCATGCTGTAGTATATGTTTGTTTGCCAATATACTATTTCCACTTGAACTTTGAGCGATTGAGCTATGTATAAATATTACATAATTGCAATTACATAGTAAATTGCTTTGACTGCTCAAGTAATGCAATGAAAACATCAGTTTTTATACTTTTTTCTTTTCACAAAATTAATAGTTTCATTATTATCATGATGCATTTGGTGGAGATGGCACCATACCAAGTTTGCTGCGTGGTTTTGTAATAAAGTGGAAATACTTGTATATCGTATTAATGCTAATAATGAATATGTGATATTTGGAGAAAGAAAAACTTCTGTGCATGTAAGACTGTTTACATTTGACACATTCTATGCAATATCTTGGTATTATGACCCAAAGGGATACAGCAGAGGGGTTCATAGATCACAAGGTCAAAGTTGTTTTAATTCTTGAACATTGCTAATGTTGTCCTTTGTAGTTCAACTTTAGACATATGGTACAGTACATTTCTTCATATATTGCATATGCTAGATTAAAGCCTATAAATACATACACTTGCTAAGTTTTAGCTTCATAGCTATATAAGTTTTAGCTTCATAGCTACAGAAAACGTTGTATTCTATGAAAGTCATTGCCATAAATGTGTAAAAATTAGCTTGACAAATGAGGTATTGGCATTAGATCACCAGAATGGCTGTATTGAAAAATTCAATGTAGGCCAATTTTTAAAGACCGAGGCCCTAGGAAAACATTCATTCCTAATCACAAAAAGACCAATTTATGATGTTGAAACAGCAGAAAACTATAAAAATTGTGAATCAACTTTAATTCAATACCAGCAAACCCCACATAACTGCATGACATAAATACAATTGGACATACAAAATTCAATATTTGTCTAAAGAATTTACAACTAAACACTGCACTGCTTACAGCATATACACTTTTTGTTTCAAATTTGTTCACTCGTGATATAACGCAAAACAAAATAATACAGCACATTAATATAAATACTAATATACTGTAATACAAAGAAATCTCTAAATGTATACCTATTAGTTCACACGACTGCATTATCTGTAACATAAATCAATTTCGCTTAAACGCAATCAATGGAAATGTTATAGATTATATAAACCTAGAATCCCAAATTTCACTGTATGTTACCATCTCAATAAAAATTCCCTGCAGACAATATTAGACATATAGCTCTTTTGTAACTACCACATTAGAAATATAATAAAGCTGCAAGTAAATGTTGACATTAAACAAAAGTCTTCAATTTAATATAACCATACTAAATGTAACTGGAACCAGAAACATTTAAGGAGAGGAGATATAGCTATCATAAATTCAATAACTGAAAATAGTTACAATTCATATTATATAAGTTTACCTTTAAACAATGTACACTATTTTGTCAAAAACTGAGCTACATTTGTCATTTTTAGTGAGATTTTATTTTAAAATGTTTTTATCCACTTATATTCCAAATTTACAAGCTGCAAATTGCATCCCAGGACAAATAAGTCTGCAGGAATCTGCAGGATGTTTTTGTCCTGGGATGTTGAAAATGAAACAAGTCAGTATTTACACATTTAAAAATCCTAATAAAACACATGCGTAGTTTTCCAACATCGCAATTCACTTTCAGAAAGTGAACGCTGAGACTAGAATGAATTGCAAACGAACGTCCATAATTACTTTACCTTATTCTGAATTGAAATACACCACGAAAAATTAACCAACGACATTTTCCACCATTTACGAGCTGAACAGCAAACATCGAAATCGTATAGTATAGGGGTACCTCATAATAAATGTATACAATATGCAATAATCGCCCTAATCATGTAGCATCACTCTAAACAAATAGCTATACATACTGCATACACACACATCTTTTGGAATTGCACCACTGAAATCTACTTCTGCTGAAGATCTTTATAATCTTGTAAATGTATATGTCATACAATAAACATTCTATGCACTGAAATTATTAAATTTTCAAATACAATGGGCAAAAACCTTAGCTATAATATGGGACAATCTCCTACATTGATATAACAAATACATTTCACTGTGCATTCGGGTCATTTTAAATGGTAATGCACAGATTAACTACATATACCTAATATAGTTATATCTCGTTCAATGCTGCTGATTATGACCTATTTAAAAATCGGCTTCAAGCGGCTTAGTTTGCACATATAATAACAAAAATGTTCGCAATATTTTTAGTTTAAATACTGGTTCTCTGTGCTGTTTCTGGCATCCAAACGATGCCTATTATAATGTTGGAAGCAATATAGCGGTAAACGCATTACGCAGTCAATACTGTTAGGATTGATAGGCATTAAAGGTATATCAATAATGTATTTTGAGCAGTAATTTAGCAGGAAAACCACATGGAAGATTCCTAAACATAACACAGCTAGTTTAGATAGATTAGTACCTCAAAGTTTTTGGCACCTGAAATTGTTGATCTCGATTTTAGAAGATCATATGATAATCCCCTTGTTAATTTAGTTGCTATGCAGGGAAGTTTTGCAGTAACAACTGTGGTATTCTATTATTTGTTTACAAAATTTTGTAATGTAAAATTCATGTAAATTCTTTGCAAGTGTTGTGCACATAACTTTCAGCTATCATTCATATTTTTATGTTTGGTGTCTATATACCTGTAAATGTAATGGTACAGTACCCTATTGTGTAACCGTTCTATATTAAAGGTGAACTGACACGGTTTTTATTTCAATGTATCATAAATTTCCCAATAAACACATTCTTGCAACTTTAATTATTAATTTTATTCTGGAAAGCACTGGCTTTCTAGTTCTATATAACATGAGTCTATTTAAATCGGTGTTATACCCATCAAAATGAGTAATGAAACATGTTGAGTTAGCAATAAATTATTTTCTTCGGCATTTTCAGAGAATTGGCAGATTGACAGCCTAATCCCAAACGTGACGGTGATAAATTATTGCAAACTTAATTTATAGCGTCGGGTATGGTTTAGTCTTTACATTGTACACTAGGGCCTTCTGTTGCACAAATAAAACATGCTGAATAAATCATTCTTTAAAGGGGCAGCAGAGCAAAAGAAATTGGAAAATATCATGACCATACCAAAAAATATCATGGCTTTATAATGAATTTCATGACCATTTTCAATAATCATGACTTTATCAGGATTAGTAGACACCCTGGTTATAAACTGTCAAATTTTTCCATGTGCAAAAAACCAATGGCCACAGGCTTTTTGAATGGAAAACGTTTTGTGACATCACTGCACTCTATGACATCTTCCTTTTCTAAATTAAACGATTATCATGCCAGTCAGAGAGGACATACCTTGTCTATAAACGTGCAAACATTTGTTACTTATATTTGAAATACCAACTCAGAGATTAAATTGAACACATAACTACATTTTTAGGATTGACCGTGTCAGTTCACTTTTAACTTTCCTAGATAGTCATGTAATATCCAAGGCCCTCATGGAATCTCAGCTAGTGCACGAACCATTTATTACAACTTTCATCCTAATGGTATTTGATGATATCGAGAGACCTGTCCCTGTAATTGCAGAAAAATAGGGAATATAGTTGCGTTTATGAAAAACTTGTCCAGGGCCTGTTGTAGAATTTTGATGTTCCATTTAATTTTAAACTGTAGGCAACTTTCCCTTACATTCATTAATATATGGTATTCAAAACTTTCTAAAGCAACGTACACGTTACACAGATAAATTTTCCACCATACAGTTATGCCTACAATTTTGCTAAATTCTTGATAACTGACAATTTAATTTATGTGAAACTGAATGAATTTCAGTCATATGCCTAGTCTTAATTCGGTTTCCCTCGATTTGCCACCTCCCATTTGCTTTCAAATGAAATGGTCCTAATTGCCGTCAATTCCTTAAAACTATATATGTATAAATATTCGGAAGCTAACATGTATCATTTGGAATCATTATAGTATAAAATTCTAAACACGAAACTAAATAAATAATATATAAAGTTTAAAAACAAACTGCTAAAATATATCAAGTAATCCTTAATTATAAGCATCGAAATTTCACAAATCCCAACATTTTAAAATTCTGCGCAGCAACATCATAAAATTATTAACCCAACAAAAACTCACCAGGCATTGTACTACATAAAAGCGTCGTCTATATGACCAAATGACACTTGCACAATTTAAAAGACAGACATTGAAAACTATCACCATCTCACTTCCAGATATCCAGCCTCCAGATGGTGATTGGTCTTCGGCCACATCCTTGTAGACCTTGCTCACGCCCTCCAAACACTAACATGGAAAAGTGTCTCACCTGGGCCTGTTGTGCCGCGGCAACCGCATTGTTGTTACGGCCCCACCTATAGTTGTGCTCATCAACATTCTCCACGTCCCGTCGATTTGATCCAACTTGTTGATGGTCAATTTCCCTAAAGTCATCTTTGGGATGACATGGCTCTCCGGAATCCATTTCCGGCGAGCACGGTGAATCGGTTGGGATTGATACCGTTGAACAAAATGACTGTCTATTGTCTTCCAAAGGGGCCTCTTCTGCATTGTCATCGAATGTCTTCATCTCAAGATCTGAGAAATGCTTGGCATCAGGCGACATCATATCATTGAGACACGATGCAAAGTCTCTATGCCATTCCCAGGCAACGTTCTCATTAACAGCTGGTAATATCTGTTTGGCACGAGCATTAATATTCTCTTGACAACTTAAACTTTTTGGTAAGACTGGTTTCCGGGGTCCATTCACAGCTCGCAGTACTCTTTCGCAATCTCCATTCACACCATGTTTGCCATCACACTCTACATCCAAGTCTATCAACTTCAAACTTGCTTCATCTTCCTTTGGATCTACTTCTTCACTGTCTTCATTGTACGTACCCTCCGAGAATTCAACATCACCAATATCTGGAATGTTTTCTAGAGAATCCTGAGCAACTATACTTGGGAACATCAACCTGGCTATTCGTTCATTGTCCAAACTGACTGGCCTGGCTCTTGTAATCCTCTTATTAGGGCTGACTTTGGTATCACGTAGACACATCACATTGTCGTTACGATTCTTCAGCGGGCAGTTTGTAATACCCTTCTTCGGGGTGCCTGTGTAAGATTCATTATCATTGTGACAAACCATCGATGTGACAGTCTTCAATGATGCTAAATCAACAGAGGAACTATCACTCAAGTCCTCCATCAGGCCAAGAGTTTCAGCACCTTGAATTCGCTGGAAGTTCGGAACGGACACAAGATTGCGGCCATACAGACCACCATTGTTTGATACGTTCCTGTTGGAATAACAACTGGAAGCATTGGGCTTTGAGAACACTTGTAATGTGCTCTCACTACTGACGTTCTTCTGCAACATACATTCACGCGTTTCTAAATCCTCTTTCACACTCTCGCTGCTATTGCTTAATGCCATATAGCTGGTGTTAACAGCTTTGAAAAGATTGCTGGTGGAAATTCGTTCTCGAAGTTGTTTGAAATTGGTGTGGCTGAAAGAAGAGGGTATCTTGCGTTTGGTATTATCATCTTGTACAACAGAACCAGCTCGGCAGTTGGATGTTGTCTCGCTTTTAGGTAGTCTGGGGTGTGGATCCATTTCCCAGAATTCAGTGGCCATCATTTCTGGAGTTAACGGTGTTGACGACTCGGAATCCAGTTGTAGATGGTGCGAGTTTTGTAGCTCCTCTGGGTGTTCGTTTTTATGTTTCTCTTGTTGTTGTTGTTGTTGCTGCTGCTGCTGCTGCTGTTGGTGGTCGTTATATAGATTCGGTAGCAACAATATTAATGTCGGCACAACAACAGCAACATGTCGGCTTCGAGCGTTTGGCTGCACTCCGGCCAAAAACAGCTTTTCCCACATCTCTGTAGCTGTTTATCAAATAAAATAATATTTAATTTGCATCATAAAATATTATTTACTTAATAAGTAGACTAGTATATACTGAGACTTGCACTAGTTAGGAAAGTAATGACATTAAAACGTGCAATTGACATTTGTTGCAGGATGAAATGGAGATGTGAATCAATTCAAATAGCACTTAGAAAATTCAAAGACCTCCGGTATTCCTGCAGCAAATTTAGATATTACATGATGAGCATTGAAAATTGAAAATGTATTCATATTGCATTTTCAGTGATGAGCATTTTGATAAATTATTGTTAAGTAGTTACTTCAACTAAGTTTAACCAACCTTGCAATTATTAGGCTATCTGGGAAAAATTAAATCTCACTAGTATATCTGTTTTTTTCCTAAACATGAACTGGTCATTTGTTGATTTCATAAGCGATAAATGTGAAATGTCCCACCAAAATGAAACCTCCAAAGCTCGTTTTGCAGTTGACCAGAACGCTCTCCTCCAAAGATAACCATTGAAGACAGCACTTTGCAAGCAGTGTGGCTATGGAGCTCACCAGGTCCACCCTTGTTGCGAATTCTCGTCCACTGACTAGAAACTAGATTTTAATAAATAATTGGACATGCAACGAATGAATGGTTATAAGGCAACTTCTCAACATGAAACAACAACACAACCCTATAACAACATCATACCAAAATCCCATTTCCAAAAGTCAGAACGAGCTTGTAGATCAGTCATCCCTCCATAGACCCACATGGCAGCATCATGAATGACCACCGAGTGATTGTGCCTTCCAAAGGGAACCTCCAAGTTACCAGCAAAAGTAGCTAGACGCCATGTTTCTTTAGCTGTGCAATATTGAAATAATATAAAATAAAATAGAACAACAGCCCTGGAGTGAGATAAACATTGCACCATTCCTAAAGCATGCATTCTACACTATCAGACAAAAGTTTGGAAATTTCCTCATCTGATATGTGTTGGTGGGATTTGAAGATGGAAAACTAAAA
>JAQFZQ010003396.1:0-10871 GCA_034696005.1 Glomeris marginata | reverse complement strand
TGTATAAGGGACACAAATAGTTACTTACAAACCAATTATCAGGGTACCTTACAAAACCCTGTCAGTTCACCTTTAAGAAAATATTCGGCACAATCCTGCATTGTCTTGCATAAAATTCAATAATTTAAATTTTGCAAGAAACTCTTAATTATTGTTCTTCCATATAGTGTTATTCTTCTCATAATATTGAACAAAAAACAATACAAAACCTATGTCGAAGTGCATGCTACAGTATATGAATACAGGATATGATGTGAAGACGAGATGAAGTTGTCCGGCATTTATAACTTGACCTTTTGCTATACATAATGCATAAGGAGATTACAATTCAAGAGGTTTGGGTTTCGCTTTTATTTTATTCTCGAAACGTGCAGCTCCTCCCAAATAATTTGAAGCTGTGCCTCTTATTATAGGACTTTGCAAACAATTCAGTTGCATACAAAACAAGCATTTCACATTTTTCTCAGTAGCATAGAGCTGCCACAAACTAGCTCCTAAAATGTATAAATAACTAAATTAGCTTTCAAATTGCTCTTGTCCCAATAGACCAGTAATTTTCTTGTGCTATGAATTTATTGCGTTGTTTTTCAAATGTCGTCTCAGGAATTCTTGCTGGTATTTAGAGACATAATAAACACAGCACAGGCCGAGTCCACAGTCAGTGGCAATAACAGTATACACATGTGATGTGTCCAATATTTCTTTTTGAGTCAAGTTTACAAACTGTAAACCATGTAATCTTAGTAGGACCTTTGTTTAATTACAATGCTTTTGTATATACACTTAATGTATGGAAAGATTTTATCTCTTCCACTAGGACTAAACATAATCTGGGTTTTAAGGAAACAAAGTTTCATCATTGTAGTTTCAGTTGCGGCTACTTTTGAGTTCATACTTCAGGGATTTGCGCATATATCAAGTCTTGTCACTTGGGTATAAATTCGCAAATGCAAGTCTATTGTGTTCTGTCATATGTCATATTATTGTTATACATTGCAAATGTAATTTAGTTTGTTCAAAGTGTCCGCTTATCAGTGTATTTACAAAGTAAGTTTTAAAGTAGTAATTTTTACAACAATGTAAGGCAAAATAATTGGCTTTTTATACACATCTTAGAAATTCATGAATATTTGAAATTCCCTGTCATACTGACATTTCTCTGACTTGTATAAAGTTTCCAAACTGTAGGTACGCAAATTAACTTTCTAGTTCAAAACTTCAGAAACTTTTAATTCATTTACAACAATTCTTTTGCTCAAATATTTTTTGTTCATTGCAATCTCGCATTTGTTTTACATAAGTTTCATTTAAAAAATATTCCCAGGTTTTCCAGGTGATAATTAACCATTCTGCAGAATAATCACCAGGTGAGAATGTCTATAATATATGTCAACTGCAAATACTAAATTAAATTGTAACAATAATACGAAGAACTTCATTTTATTATTTAATTCAAAGGAAATATCTGACCGTTTTCAATTCATGCTAAAACCATTCTGTAGAATAATCAACTGCAAATACTAAATTAAATTGTAACAATAATACGAATAACTTTATTTTATTGTTTAATTCAAAGGAAATAATATATCTGACCGTTTTCAATTCATGCTAAATTTAATTTCATTCCACATTTTTTTAATGTTATAAATGTTTTTTATTGAACTTGAACTCTCCAACATTAACTGCAAAGTTAAATTTTAAGTTCAAATAAAGTTTTAAAATAATTGTTGATAGAATCCTGCTGTCATAACACACTATTCTACAAACAAACAAAATTTTTAATGTGGAATTTTTCCATTCTTGTGCAGAAATTTATGCTATTACAAAATACACATATTTACACAGTTCAATCTCTCTTCATGATAATATAATTAAGGATTGTTCGTTTTTCACAGACTTTACAGGTCAGTGATCAGTGTATTAATTTGGACAAAATTTAATATACTATATCAAGTTCAATTAAATCTTGGTGTGAGCGATTTTCGCAATTGAGCGTATCTTGTTCAGTGACATGGACAGTTGCATTTGTTTGCTTTCCATTTTTGTCAACACAGAAACACTGTGAACCACGGCATTGGATAGGTTTGTAGCTTCCAATTGCATCGCAAGAGACGTCAACGACCCCATTTGGTTTCAAAACGTCTTCATCACGTGCACAGTCTGACATGCCATAATCAACATTTTTTACATGGTTTTCTACTCAAAAATCAGCATGCCATTCCTTGTTCACTTACTGCAATGCATGGCTTGGGCATCAGCTGAATACCGAACTGCTCCATACTCTCCTAACTTTTCACCATTCTTGTCCACACAGAAACACCTACAAATAAAAAATAATAGCGAGAAATAAAGTATTTTTTAAACTCAAATTCTTATAATTAACTGCCCCTACCTGAATTTTTTGCTAGAAATATATTTTGCAAGCATTCTAAGCAAATTTACATTTATTGTATGTATACATGCATCTATAGATGCACTGATTGAATGACTACAAATGGATCTTACTTTTAATTTCTTCAAAAACAATGCATGCAGATATTATAAAGTAATTTTTAAGTTACACCTAAAAACTTTCTTTTGCAGCAAACCAATATGAATGGAGACAGTGACTTGTGAATCTTTTTTGCAAGTGCATATTAAAGTTTGTTGACCAAGTCACCACAGGAGGGCAACGCGAGCAAAAAGGGGAAGGAATTTTGGTTCATTATCTGATAATATGTCAAGCTATCCAATTTCTATACATGATTCTGTTTAATTTTTTACATGCAAACCCCCTGAATTCAATAATTACTAACCTTGTTGCAAAATCTATGTCTATATATGAAATTATTACAAGTCTTACATGTTTAGACACATTAAAATTAAGAACTTTCTAAGGACTTTGTAAGAAGTACTAAAGACTGGGAAAGAAACCCTTTTGATGAGATAAATTATTTGATTTCAACTTGTTTCAAGATGCAAAACTGCATAAAAATGGTTTAAAACATTATTAAGCCCTCCACAAATGAGATTAGATATTTATAATTTTAAGAACCAGGTCAATTTGTTGGTAAGAAGTACTTTTGTACTTTTTAAGACCTTGGCATTGGGACATATCAGAAAATAAGGGGAATATTAATAAGGATATATGTATAGTAATAGTGTTGTTCACATACCTGTCATTCTTACATTGAACAGGAGCATAAGTTCCATCCAAGTCACAATTAGGTAGATCAATTCCAACCAACTCAATATCATTATCACGGTATTGTTTCATAAGGAGTTTGGTGGCATTAAGTTTTGTCTCACATGTACGGTAATACCTTTCATTAGCATCATGTGGATCTAAATTATCTGATGAAATATTGAAAATGTAACCATAATGAATGTTTGGAATACATATTGAAAATGTAAAGGCACGTTTACTTAACTGCACCAGAGGGCTTCTTTGAAGTCATAAGGTAATATTTTGCTTTTAATCTTGCCGTCGATAAAACAGAAACATGTGCCATCTGGTAAGCATTGAAAAGAGTCAAAGTTGCCATTTGCAAGACATCTTAAGTTTGATGGGAAAAACATTTCAGTCTCTTGCTTCCAAATTCCACCCTGGCTGTTCTCAATCTCTCGTTCATGATCATGGTAAAAACGGGAGCATCCTATATAATAAATAATATTGCTTTCACATGTCACTCAATAACAAAAAAGGAAACAACCTTCAACTTATATTAAGATTAAACTCGGTTTTATAACTGCCAATCAAGATTCCCACAATTTTATGACCAAAAGTTTGCACAAGAAAACTAACAAATAATATAGCATATTCAGAAAACTTATTGTCATTTCATTAAATGAATTAATCCCATACAAAAGTTGCACATATTGACATTGGCCGTGAAATATATGCAAAATCCGGACAATAAAATCAAGTTCACATAAAGTTTGTTTGAAAAGTTATGGTTATAAATGTCTTCCCAATTTCACACTGTATTTGTGCCAACCCATAAATAAGACTAAGCAGCTCCAAAAGTACTTTAGAATGATAAATGGATAAGCAATAACAGGGATTTTGCAATATATTAACTCAAAAATTTATAAGGACATGAGACATGCAAAATACAATTTTGATCAAATTAGAATTTTAATATAGTTCAGATTTAATTACATAATAAATCCCTCAAAAACCTGCTAAATTTTATTACAAATAAATATCTTGTATATTTTACAGTACTTACCACAGTCCATGTCTTCTGCAAATTCTTCCAATTCCGTGCCAAAAATACGATTTCCATGTTTGTCAACGCAGTAACATCTTCGTAAGGAAATGTTGACAATTAGTTTTTATATAATCAATTATAAATTGTGTGAACTAATTTTGTTATTTCACATACACTGTTCCTGGGATACATTCCTTTGGATTATAATGTCCACTGATATCACAATCTGGCCTTCTAACCCCAACTAAAATCACGCTGGAATTGGACGCAAGTTCATCGTAATATACCCTTTCTTGTATGCAGACAGTTTTCTCTGAATTTGAAAATAAGTTACCATTTATATTTCTAATATATCCATTGTTTCTTAATTATATCTATAATTTAAACACAAAATTTACAATACATACGCGGTGTGCAAACTATTTTCCTTAGGTCACACGCCAAACCCGGTCCACACATGGAATACGGGATTCCGTTACTTAGTGGATTACAGATTTCATTTTCCTCTGTGTAGAATCATAGGATTATATAGGAGTGCCAAATGTAAAGTAGGAAAATAGGGAATTACATACAGTAGGGGCTCAAAGAAAGTTCATATCTTACCAAGGTATTTCACGCAGACACTGCAACAACCACACTGCGCAACATTTTCCAACAACATTCCGTTTTCGCATTTAGGTGTTGGACATGGTGGAATGTTCTCACAATTGTCAGGAGGACATATGTAACCATGTCCTTGATTTATCAAACACCAAATAATTACCACACAAAGACGCATAAATGCGAGCCGAAGACTTAGTTTCGCCTTGTCCGCCATTGAAGATTAAGCTATGTCAAAAGTTTGTTAAATGCAATACAGTTTATAGATATATAGGTACTCAATTGAGTCATCATGATAACGTTATCAGTTCAATATGACAAGCTAGCTCATTTGTTGAATTGCCTCTTCCTAAAAATATTTCACCATACTATCTACAACAAAGTATACACCAAGCCCAAAATGCTGTGAGCTATAGAAATATACAGTCAGGTTAAAACAAAAAATATTTAAGCCTATCAAAAGCAAATATGCCACACTCAATGAAGTATTGAATTGTGCTTTTTATTTAATTCAATATCACCACAATGAATTTACCCACCATGTGTTTAGCAATTAGTATTTCAAAAAAGCTTGTAATAATACAGAGCATGATGAATTACACAAAATAGGCTTATTAACAAACCATTATGACAGTAGCAAAACTTATAAGATTTCCAAGCATCTTGCAAACATAATAATCAGTGATTTTAATTTATACAAACAATTTAAAAAGTCTTTACAACACATTTCCAAATTATGTTTGCAACAACAAATTACAAATACTTCTTCAGAAAATTTAGTCATGCTTTTTAAATAAAATGATCATGGAACATTTCTTTATTTTAAATTAATTGTGAACGATATTTCATAAAGAATTGCTACGCAGCAGCTACATTTAGTAAAACCAGATTTAGGTGGCTTTTACAAATACAATTGTTATAATGAAAAATACTTTGAAATGGAAAGCATAAATTCCTGCAGTGCACATTAGAAACAAAACAAATATTTCCTTTCAAAATTTTGCAAAAAAAGTCTTTAAAAAATAAGTAGAATAGCTTTTTGGAATTTTCAGAAAAAGACCAAATCAATGCACCTGTTAGAGACACATTTTAATAATACCAATCCAACCCTAATTATTTAAATTCCAATTGTTCCAGCTTAATATACAAATGAACGCGGTTTTTTTAAATGTAATATTATCTGCTTTTATGATGCAGGTATTTGCGGCAAACCAAATTCATCAACCAAGACACCATCTTTGTTAGTTACACTTTCAGCTCCTGGTTCCCTTGTGGGTGCATTTGGTGCACTAACAGCCTCATCAAGATACGATTCATCCTCATCTAATCCTATTTCATCTCCTAATGCATCCAGTTCTACAATTCCAACCAAAATTGCCTAATAACTACCCATTCCAGTAGCTAAAGTAGACCCTATTAATTGAATTTCCAGGTTGAACTTACCAGCTTCCAGTTCATCATCGTCCACCTCTGGCATGCCGTAACTACGTCCAAGAGCTTCTTGTACTTCATTTGCTTGGTCCAGCATGTCTTCCAACTGATCTTGAACATCCTACATCACAATTACAAATTTGATCAGAGCTCCAAATTTAATTCTCTAAGAATCGCTACCAATTAATAAAAAATATCAATATTAAATAAAAATTAAAGGAGCAAACCTCAATGTCTTCAATGTTGACTTTTTTGTATGCTGTTTTCATCTCTTTCACTCCAGTTTTCATAGCTTGAACTGTTGCATGTGTATCTTTAAGCATTTGCGTTGAAAAATTGGCCTGTTCCATGTTAAACGATTGCTGCTGAAGATTATCCCTTTGTTGTTCATACATTTTCTTCTGTTTTAGGACACGAAGAGCCTTTTGCTTCACTGCATTCTAAAAACATCAAAAAATTTAATTAACAATATATTTCAAATGTAATTTAAATATTTTTGTTATCATTTTTAATAGAATAAGAGTACCTTGGCTGGTCCTTCCCTCATCTTTTTCAACTGATCCTTATATTTCTTCAATTCCGCATCCAATCTTGCTATCTTCTTGTCTATCGACTCAGCTCTGCTGTCAACCTGAACATTAGAACATTTTATTACAGGAGAAAATATACAAGAATGTCAATTTCTTAAAGGGAGTAACGCGCAATTTTCTATGCCAGCAACATGTTGCGCGCAATAGTCGATGACGTCACCCGTACGTTACACAAGTGTTGCAAGCAACAAAGTTGCTGGCCAACTGCGGTCATGCAAGAACATTGCGAAATGAACGGATCTCGTTATTCAGCGCTCTTACGTTCGAAATGCAGTCTGTAAGATTGGGTGGAGGTTCTTTCGGTTTCCCTCTTCCAAATAATCGATTCATTGTGATGTATTGTCGTTATTGAACTGGTTCTAACGCAGAAAACGTGCGAAATGCACTGGAGACAACGGCGAAGTCAATTTCACACCTAAGCCTAATAACAATCACATGACGATCTGCAATCCGAGCAACAGCGACCTCACACGGAGGAAATATGAAACAGTATAATATCTATCTTATGATCTTATTGAACAAGTTGACGCCACTGCACTTTTAAAGGCGCTTTATTCGAATCCATGTTCGCGGCTTCATTGCAGATTACTTATTTTAACTTTTCAGATGAATTTAATATTAAAATAAATTAAGTATTGCACAGTTCACAAAAGTTTAGAAGTTTAAATTTATTCCTGTTATTCCGTATTATTTTATTGTTATATTTGTGGCTCCCGCAATATACTCATTGTAACTTTTCACAAACTCAAATTATACATGCTAATATATCAATTGCATTTCATATCCACACAAATAATATTACAAAAATGTAGAACAAGTTATATAAACTTATATAAAAGATATTTCTCTATCAGCCATGTCCTTCACATCACCAATCAGATCTGTTTCCCATACATCATTAATATAACGCAATTCAGTATTGTAAACAAAGTACATAATATAGAAAAATCGTATTTTGGTCAAATGAACAGCTACATAAATCGGCTAAAGCAATTTAAATTCGACATTTTTCTATAAATCGAAAACAATATAGTGTATTTATATCCACTTTCTTTAGAACATCCATAGAATGAAGATTCGCACCTCCGAAATACTAAAATAATTATCAAAATATAAAACAGTACAATGGCTTGTGATACCACAAAAAAGTCCATACAAATGCTTTGATGGAATTATATAAAAGTTATGAATATAAGACAGTTCATATTGCTTAACAACAAAATAAAAACTATGAAATCAGTTTGGCAGATCATAAATTCAGATTCAAATTGTTAGACAAGGATAATGTTGGAAAACATATATGGGAGCCCATTCATAAAGATTCATTCACAAATTGCAAACCCCATAGAACATTTGTAAATATTTTATGGGAGTTTGCTATTTATTAATGAACCTTTATACACATATACCCGATTAGTATTTGCTGCCATTCATATACATGATAGGCCTACTTGCAAACTACTTCCTGAAACTAAATTCACACCTTTAACAGAACTAGAAAGTTTAAAAAAATCAAAAAGAAAAAGAAAAAAACAATTACAGTATTTTATTATAACATACACAACGTGTCATCTAGTAAAATTAATAACTTTATCTATAAACTGCTATTATAGTTTCATTAAAGGTATGAGTTCTTAATACAGTGACTTTACCAGGTTCATAACAAAAACCAAATGTGTGTTGTCCAAGTTGAAATTTGGGCCAAGTTACACTTAATACTCATGATTGTTACATTATGTAATGAAAATATATATAAAAATTATAGGAAACATGAAAATCAACAAGGCACCATCACAACATTGCAAGGTTTTGTTACCAGCAACCCTTTTTTAATTAATTTATAATATTAGCATCCTTTAATTAAATTGCCATCAAAATTCTCTCTTTTTCACTCTAATTCTACTTTTACTCCTTTCAAAGTGTGAAATATATCTCATAACAATTTGGGAAAATTGCATTACATTGTTCTTCTATGACAAGACAAGGATTCCGGATGTTACCAGTTATTGTGACACTATATTATTGTAGTTGTTCAACAACAAATAAAGCACTAGTTCAAATACTAAATAAAAAAATGAGAATTTGGTCCAACTATGCATGTTTTTTTCTCAGGCTTTCCTATAAAAATACATACACATACATTTTGTTCATGTACTTTTTCAACATACCAACATTATCTTAATCCATTAGATTATCTTAAACCCTTCCAAAAACATCAACAATTTTGAAAGATACGGCTCTAAAGATTTGATATTCTCAACCAACTCTTGTATATTACATTTTGCTCAAAATACAAACTTGTGTCTTTTAAACTTCCATTATTGGGCATGCATCATACAACACATACCTGGTTAATAGCCATACAAAACAAATAGTTTCTAATTTGTGCAAACATAATCATGCTGCAGTGTAAACAAAATAAATGTCATAGACTTTCAAAAGAACTGGTTTGCTCATATTGAAAAATCACCTTTCAAACTTCATATTAACATCATGATTAACTGTTTTACCCTATACAAGGACTCAGTTCGGTTCCATGATCAAGTTCATTAATAAATCAATATACAATGATTTTTAAACAGGTTACATATAAAATTAAACATAAATATATACTACTACTATATGCATCTACTACTTCTCGTTTGTGTGCTCTGTGACAAAGCCAAGGAAGATTCATTGATCAGATCTGAACAGCTTCACAATTTCGCAAACTTATAGTACTAGTACATAATGGAGTTTTGTAGTGATCACCGGTGAATAATACCTAGTTTCCTAATAGAGGACCACCTGCATTTCTGCAACTACCACTGGCCGGTGCGCGGAACTGTTGAAATGCTCGTATCGTGCCACATGTACCACCTATCCATCAGCTAATTGATAAATATAAATAAGTCAGTATGTGGGATTTTCCTATGTATTTACTTCAGGGGGTGGTTTACGTGCAATGTCTAGGTGCGTAGTCCCTCAAGCTTGCGTCCTTCGGAGTGGCACATTGCAGAGTCGGCGAAGTGATGCCTTTCCAGATGGACTTCAAATCGGCTTCGGTCACCCGGTGACCAGTGATAACCCTTCTAAATAGGCAAGCATCCAAACGCCGCTGCTGGTACGTAAAGCCTTCGTAATCCCGCGGCTTCAAGCCGAGCTTCTTCGCGCAGATACCCGTGATGAATACATCTTCCAGGTTGAAGAAAGGTGTATCGAGAGCAATCTGATACAGGTCAGATATCGTATCGGCAGACATTACGTAACCGGTGCCCGATAGGTAATTGGGATACACCCTTCCGGAGAACAACGCGGAAGGCGCAAACCATTTGGAAGTTCGGTCCTTGACGGGAATCGCACCGCAGATAAGGCACCCCAACAGCAACTGCTTTTCGCCATTATGCTTTCGACGGAGATAGGCCACAAGTTGGAAAATATTTACAAACGTGTCATCATCTGCTTTCATTACAAAGCTAGCACCTTTGCAGTTACTATCTACCCACTTGAGGAGCATTACGGACTTCAGCGTCAGGTTGTTGTACGTGTCCAAAAAGTTTTCCTGGATTATATCACCATATCTGGCCGCTTCTCGGCTCACCACTTCCTCCACAGTCTCGTTGTTGGAATGCCCTAGTAGGAATACCACCTGAACTTTCTCTTCGCCGTAAGGGTTCGGCGAGGACAACTTCGACTTCGCAACGCCGGAATAATTCGCCCAAGTGGATCTGATGGTCTGTCGCAGTTTATGGTTGGGTATTGCCGAGCACACCACGACCAGAAGGAAAGGTGGTGAGTCGGAGGCACAGTGGCCAGTGGTGGGCACGTGGATGGCGGTGTGGTTGTCGGGAAGCACGTACACGTGAAGGTCTCGGCTCATGGAACCCCATTCGAGCACGGGGTCGGGTCTTATGCTCAGCAATATGGGCAAATATACCGTGACACAACAAAATAGTATCAGGGCACCTATGACGTACCAACGTGTCCTCTTCCTCGGCATATCGATATGGACCATCCGCGGTGCTCGCGCCGACTCCGCGAGGAAAATCAAACTTCTGGATTTTCCTGACTGTGAACA
>JAQFZQ010003395.1:0-10872 GCA_034696005.1 Glomeris marginata | reverse complement strand
GAAACAAACCTGGTTAAGATTTGGGCTGCATCAGCTGCATCGACGAAACTGACGGCTGAAATTGACAACATGGCTGCTGTTTTTCGAACGTTTTTTTCCGCTGCGCCGTCGATACGTCGCTTTATTTCATCCCTGCGATTACAAAAATACAAAATACCGTTAAAATGCAACAATTTCAAAGTAAAACCCAAATTATAATCAATAAAGTCACGATTAGCTGCGGATCGGTCGAATATTCCTCGAAAAAACTCGCGATTTGCAATTAAGCCTAACCGCAATTTTTCATCGATCGAGAAAACTTCAACGTATTTTTTCGCCATAATCCGTCGATTAAACTTATTAAAACATCTTAAAAACCAATCAATCTGTTTAAATAAGCTATTGTTGTTTTATTGGGCAAGTTATTGACATAAAATCACCATAAAACTTACCGTAATTGACATTAATTGCTCCCCCGGTGATTAACGGCGGTAATGACGCTCTAATGACGTCAGACGTCTTGCCTTCGCAATGACGCGTGATTACCCACCCTACCTAACCATACCTAACTCCCCCTGAAGAAACATATAGTACACTGTGACCTATGACGTCAACAATTTATATGAATCCTATCTTCCTCCTTGCTACGATTACCGTCTTCTGACAACTTCATGGAGCAATTACACCGACGCGACGTTTTACCTACGGACGATTCATCACCTAACAAGGTGACGACTACTATTGCATTAACCGCGTTCGATGAGTTTTATAAGGAAAATTATAATAAAATAGTGTTAATAATAATCTCTTACCTTGTGCTTCATTGAATTTGTAGGATCGGTCGATTTTTCGCGACTAAACTACTATTAATCGCGATTTTAAGTCGTTTTTCATCGTGATGAGTTGCCATTTTCGTTCGAACTTGGACAAACGTTCGAATCTAGCGCTCGACCGCCATTTTGGCTGTAGTTTACGATTTCGCCGCACGGTGGCACGATCTGCGCGCGAGGCGGCCAATCGCGATGAAGGAGGCGTGGCTTGGAATTAATGTGATTGGCGGAATGCGTTGATCATGCGCGATGACGTTTTCGTAATCTTCATGGTAATTTTCGATTGCGCGTGATGTGACCAATGGTGATGACGTTCAAGCGACGTGATTGGTGGGCTACGCTGCGCATGCGCACTCACATTTTTTTTTGGTTATTCGGTGTTTGGATTCCAAAGAGTGAACGTCGCGGTCCGCGATGCCATCTAATAACAGCGCTGGTGTGGAAGTGATGTGACGTGTCGCACTCGAGCGGTTGTTAAAGAATGCGATAATCGCGCCACCTACCAACAGGAGTGAACAACTCGTAGGAATGGAAAGCCGAACAGGACAAAAGTTCGCGTCATTGAAGATTTGATCATTGTACAGCACAATTTTCTTAGGAAAACTACAATAAAATAGTGTTATAATGACAATCTCGTACCTTTTGCTTCGTTCAATCTGTATAATCGGTGAATCTTTCACGATTTTAAGTCGTTTTTTTCTGAAAATCAGCGCCATCCGGTGAGTAAAATTGGCAAAAAATACGAAAAAATCATATTAATTTTTTAATACGGAATAACTATTGGAAAATATTGATGAAAAATACATTTCCTATTAAGATTTTGATGCTGAATCCACTGATGATCACCGTTTGTGTGTTTGATGACCGGAATACGGTAAAAATGAGGAAAAATGAGAATTTAAATAGGCCTATTTGTATATATTTCAGTATAAGAGGCCATTGAAAGTAATAACAATTAAAAATATCCATGTAAATAGTGATTTAATTTCATTATTACAGAAAAAACCCTAGTTACAGCATTTGTTTTATAATCCAAGTAGTTAAACGCCATGTACAAAGTTTGTCCGCGGTAATACAGTATATAGATGTAATAATATAATATAAGGTGGATAAAAATGCCCAATTGGGCTGAATTTTTTCAAAGAGTAGAAAAAACGTCCCATGTACATTTTTCGATTGCAGATGTAATATTACTACAATATATATAGATTTAGACCATACAATGTACACAACGCGCAGTAAGGCTGGCCGTGAAAACAAACGTCAGCACTCTTCACATGCAACGGTGTATTAGAATAATAGAATAATATCATATAATCAATGAGAAAAGCAAGCAAAGTAATGCAATTGTACGGAATATGGGGCCCCAAGCTGAATTAAGTACACTCTTATCCTTAAACAAATAGAAAAATGCAATATGAAATCGCGACAACTTGTCGATAAATTTTCGCGAGAACTGTTCGCGTAATTTCTATTAAATCAAATGACAAAAAATTCGGTAATTTAATTGGAATAATTATATATTTAAATGAGAATATTTCTGATTAATTTTATATATTTAAATTATTTTTTAAATATATTTTAATAATAATTTTGGATTATTTCAAAAATTTAACGCAAATGCAGAAAAATGTAATAACGGTATATAATATAACATAGAGGTAATTAGTGTTTTAGGTACTATTATAATAAAAAAATAGTGCTTAGGGGCCCCTGGAATGTTGGAACAGTGAGGCAAGCATATTTGCAAAATTACAGGGTGTGCGGTAAATAACTACACGCGCAATCACAATGTAAATTTCTAATGTTAAAATGTAACATCACAATTGGATTTATAGGAAAAAATATAAATAAAACAAGTATTGAAACAAAATAACTGTGGAAATTAGTAAAATAAAGATATCCACATTTAATGTTGGCTAGGTAAGCGCTACGTAAGTATAAACGAACCTCCTAAATTAATTACCCCTTCAACTTAACGCGCAAGTTTTTAAAAATAATTTTCACACAGGTTTTGTTGAAGTACCTACTAGTATTAATTCAATTGTTTTAACTTGTGTAGGGTTATTAGCACTTAAAGATCAAAGGGGTAATTAAGTTAGGAGGTTAGAATATGCTAGCTAACCTCCTATCCATCTGGTTTGTTTTAATAATTTCCTTATATAATATGTTTCAATATTTGTTTTAATTTGTATGTAGAACTATTACAATTTAAAGATCTAAGGGGTAATTAATTTAGGAGGTTCACCTAACCTTTTACTAATTTCCACAATGATTTTCCTTCAGTACATACTTTATTCATTGTTTTATTTTGCATAGGTTTATTATATTAGCGCTTCGAGTTCAAGGGGTAATTCAGTTAGAAGGTTCATCATGTAACTGCTAATATTTTTTTAATAACTTCAACTGAAAATTTGTTTTAATACTTGCTTTATTAATAGTTTTACTTTGTGTAGGTTTAGTGCCAGGGGTAGTTTAAAAATAATGTCAAACTTCAACGCGGATCGCGTGTAAGTTGATTATCGCACACCCCGCGTTCGCAGCACGCGTTAACAAGGTTAATAAGTATTTAAGTTAACATTCATATGTGTGTGTATATATATTGGAAAAATGCAGGCGTGTAAAAATTGAAAACGACTAGTCGGAACACGAAGGCGAGTGACTGACAAAGTGATTGTCAAACATGGATATAAAAAAGATGTCAGCGTATCGTATCGAACTTTGGAGAAAAAACGATTTTAGAAAAATTAACTATAGCTGCCACGGATCAAACAAACGCCCAATGGGCTCTTGATCTACATTGGCATCACGGTTAATTCCAACCCGTCAAATTCTCGTATCGCTTCGTCGCCGCCGCCTTCCGCTTTTCCCGTCCACGCGCAAGAAGAGTATTGGGACATTCAAAAAAATGAATTACACCATTTTCCGTTTATGGCAATGGGGCACACTGATGAACCCAGCACGCAAAAATTTGCATCCGTCCATTGGGGGATAGTTACGCGTAGTAGTTATTTTTCTTGTTCGGTCACTGTACACGTTATGTAAAGAAATAGAGACAACCACGTAGAGGACACCGACAGTTAAATAATGCCTCTGTTTGATTGCATTATCGTTGCATCAACCAACGTTACGATGATTCAGGGACACTGGGCCCTGACGGTATTAGTGCAGTGCGGTTTTGCAAAAAAGGATATGGTGGAACAACGTTGCGCGGTAACCTTACAGGTACAATTCAACGTTACGCGTGTGGGTAGGGCAAAGCCAGCCTTTAACTAATTGGGATTCCGTTTAACTTAGTGGGATTCCAAAAGCCAAAGTGGAAAAATATGTTATTTATCAAAGCGAGACTTTGTTTCACCAAGTGGGATTCCCTTGAACGAAGTGAGATTCTTTTGAATCATGTGAGATTCCCTTGAATGAAGTGGGATTCCGTTTCACTAAGTGGGATTCCAAGAGCCAAAGTGGAAAAAAAATATTTATCAAAGCGAGACTTTGTTTCACCAAGTGGGATTCCCTTGAACGAAGTGGGATTCCGTTTCACTAACTGGGACACCAGTTCACTAAGTGGGATTCCATTTACCTCAGTGGGATTCCCTTTAACGAGATGGCATTCCATCATGCAAAATATAGAAAAAATATTTATCTCAATGAGATTCAACTTCACTAAGTGGGACTCCGTTTCACTAAGCGGGATTCCGTTTACCTCAGTCGGATTCCAAAAGAAAAAGTGGAAAAACATTCTTTACCAAAGTGTGACTATTTCAAAAAGGGGGATTCCCTTAAACAAAGTGGGATTCCCCTTAACTAAAGGTTCATTCCTTGTATTGAAGTGGGATTTCATTTCGGGAAGTCGAAGTGGGATTCCATCATGCGAAGTTAAAGGAAAGCAGCAAGCAGTGGGATCAATGAATTTTCAATTGGTAATAAGGAGGGTTTTCTTCGAAGTACGTTGTGGAAACACCTAAAGTAATGGCATATTCCACCACAAAATGAGGGGATTATTTTTCTTGTTTGTGTTGAAAACATTAAACTTATGATTATTACACTAATTAGCAAGGGGACTATGTCCTTCCTTGTATGTGGTGGAAACATGCATGCCAAGGCTTGGTTATAAGTGGAATTTTCTCCTTGGTATGTGGTGGAAACCACCAAATAAGGTGCCACTAGCCAAAGGAATAAATCCACTAAACTGCAATATAATTTTCACCACCCCAACTGGAACTACTCAATCACATAAATAAGGAACCACCAGGTCAAAGGGTATATCCACAAGTATACGTCTGATATAGTTTCCACCACGCAAATAAGAAGCCACCAGTTTGAGAAATTTTCCACCACTCACATAGGGATCCACCAGACTATAAGGAATAAATCCACGAGGCTGTGATAAATTTTCCACAATGCAAATAAGAAGCCACCAGTCCAAGGATTAAATCCACCAGACTGTACGAGTTTTCCACCACAAAAATGAGGAGCCACCACGTCAAGGGATAAATCCACCTGGCTATCCGATAATTATTCCTGACAACAACAAAAAACAAGTTTCCACTACACGTGAGAAGTATTTCACCACACTGTTCGGGGTTTTCCACCAGACTGTACGAGTTTTCCACCACAAAAATGAGCCACCACGTCAAGGGATAAATCCACCTGGCTATCTGATAATTATTCCAGACAACAACAAAAACAAGTTTCCACCACATGTTTCACCATTCTGTTGGGGGTTTTCCACCAGTGATGCGCTAAAACCAAGCGTTAAGTGTTTTCATCGGTTAAATATTAACATTTTAAATTGCCTTTTTGAAAAATAGCACATTTTAAATTGAATTCAAAACCTTCAAACACCGATAACAAATTCCTCCGACGAAAACACCGTTTCGCGCGGCAACTTTACCGCACGGAACACGTCGCCGCGTTGAAATTGTACCGCAAGGGCCTCATCAAAAACCACCGGCCACCAACTCATCATTTGTACTCAAACCCATTAATTCACTTATAGATTTCTTAACTGATACTGCGCAACCAACCGAAATCCCAAAATGAGATTCACGCCGCGTGTTTATCGTCTCGCGCGCAAAACTCCAAAAAGACGTTGACTTTCACGGGACAACATTTAGCATAAGAGGCTCTTTGTTTTTGCATCGTAGTGCTGATGATGTGCATAAGAAGCTAGTGTCATTTGCATACTTGTGTGTTTGTCCCAAAATACAACGAAAAATACGTCTCGACAGCTTATTTGGGATATCGCTTCGGAAAATAGACCGCGTTGCAGGGGAAATCCTGAGAGTAGTCAACCCATGCACTTATCCTTCATTTCAGGTTATTTGCTAACGGAATGCCTGCTAAATACTTGTCCTCTTTCCATCCCAACACCGCTAGCATCCGTGTTCCTCGCCGTGCTGAACGGCGAGGGCCTTCGTCGCGTGCAATATTCGCTTTACGTGACCCAGCTTTGTGATACCCAGGTCCTTTAAGACATTAAATCAAGCTTTAAAGGACGTTAGGGTTAAGAAAGAAGGAAGGATAAGAGGAACAACCTTAAAGTCTCTCCGTTCCAGGTGAAGAAGCTCCATTCCGCGGATGTCGTGGCGCAAGAAGTTGTCTTTGTATTCGCCGAATTGGATGCTGTCAAGCCATAAGGAAACTTCTTCTGATCCCCAATGGCGGACAGGTACATCAACTTTAAAATCACATTAAAAAACGTTATGATTATTTCCGAAAACCTTAAAGGTGAACTGACAAGGTTTTGCAACATACCCTGAAAAAACTAGCATTTGATTGCTACTAACTTAGGAACATTGTCTGAAAATTTGAGGCCATTTGAAGCATTATTGCCACAGATATGACCGTCCTTCCGTGCTGCCCTCTTTAACTACTCCTAACTTTTTTGTAAATTTTTTAAAAAAAGTTTTGTTTGCGCCAATCGTTTGATTGGCATCAATTCTATAGAATTACACACTTTCCAGGGTATGTTACAAAACCTTGTCAGTTCACCTTTAACTCAGCTCAAAACAAAACAGATCTATTTACAGTGACTAAATGTGCTTTAAAAACTGTTATACGTAATTACTGCACTTTAAAAACCTTTATTATGCTCAAAATATAAAAACGATCTGCTGTTAGCACTGCCTAAATATGTCTTAACAAAGTTAATTAACTACTCAGAAAACAAAATCTACTCAGCAATCTTACTTTCGATAGCCGTTGGACTCGACACTTTACATTCCTTGCTCCGATCCAGCATCTTGAACCGCAGCTTGAAAAGTCCTTTCCGCTTCCTATCCTGCAGTGACTGAAAACAAACCCTTATTCCCACACCCTCAAACCTCCTGCATCTCAACCACTTACGTGTTCATCCTCCGAGTGGCTCACATACACCAGTCCTCCGGACACGCTGTACCGTCTCAACTCCACTTCCAAGTTCCCTAAAGCAGCACTTAACTTCTCTTCTATGTCCGGACGCAAACTCTAAAAGTGAAATTTGCATATAAATTTTGCATAAAATTAAGGAAATTAGCATAATTGTTCAAGTAAACCCTTCTTACGGCATCTTGGGTCTTCTCGCGGAGGAACACGCTGGTCTCGGCGTGAAGGTGTTTGACACGCGACAGGACATCGGTAACTTGTAACCGAGTGATCTGACAGCGTGGAAGAAGGGTTTAAGTAGGGATGGTTTGATTTTGTAGAAGGAAATGAAGATTGATTTGATATACGTACAGCTTCTGTAACTTTTCCACCTGGAAATAACTTCTCCAAGTGGCTAGCGGTGCGCGTCGCGAGAGGGAACAGTTCCTGTTCCAGGGCAGGATGTCCCACAGACGCAATCTTCACACTGTAATTTAACAGTGAGGACATTTACAAGCAGCATCGAACAATGATTCAACTGCATTTTCACAGTTTGGAGGAAAAAAATATAAAATAAAAAGAAGAATTCAACCGAAATCACCGATGATCATTCGCTAAGAATTTTAAGAAATAAATTTGGTAGATGCTCAGTAAGTAAATGTTCAGAAGGAATTCTGCATATATTCTGCAGCAATTCCTACAGAATACTTGACAACAGTGCAATTTTCCCCAACGTATTCCGAATTGGTAAATTAGATTAAAGAAATTTTTAACATTTATACAAAGAAATTCTGTATCTGATTAAAAGTTATGAACAAAATCTGGATGGTTTCTGCAGAAGTTATGCATACGGGCCACAGGAATGATATTTGTGCAGCCTCTGTGTGATTCCTGCATTAGTTCTGCAGAAAGTTCTCTAGTTGTCTTGAAAACTGCAGTTGTTCTGCATGAATATCTGTTAATGTCTTTAACACCACTGGGATTTTTATAGACCATTTACAAAAGATCTGCAGGCCGTTTGCATGAATGCAGCACAAATTCTGACGACTACCTACATGAATCCTGCTAAGTTCTGTAAACAGTTTACTTGAATACTGCAGCAATTCTGCATGATTATGTAAGTTTGTTTCTTAAACAATTGGAATTTTCATAGATGATTTGCAAAAGATCTGCAGGCAGTCTAAACGACGCCTTCAAAAGTTCTGAAGACAACATGCATGAATAATGGAGAAGTTCTTAGGAACATGTATGCATTTCTAATTACACTATTGAAACTAAAAATTGGTATTTACAAAAATTATCCAGGCTGTATGCATCAAAAATGCACAAGTTCTGAAGACAACCTGCATGAATCCTTCATAAGTTGCGCATAATATGCATGTTTATTTCTCATAAAACTGTAATTTGCGAAGGGAAGTTGATAAAAAAGGTATGCAGCCTGTCTACATAAATCCTTCAGAAGTTCTGAATACATCTTGCATGAATTTTACATAAGTTCAGTAGACAGTTTGGATTAATGCTGCAGAACATCTGCATCAATCCTAAAGAGGTTCTGCAGATCGTATCATAGTTCGCGCGCATAAATGCTGTAAACAGATCCACATGATTATTGCAGTAGCTATCCAGTTTGAATTCATTCTTGCAGAAGCTCTGCAGACAGTTTGCATTAATAATGTAGAAGTTCTGCATTCGGTCTACATCAACACTAGAAAGTTACTGCTGATGGTCTCATCAATCACACATAAGCACAGCAGACAGATCTCAAAAATACTAAAGAAGCTGTCGACAGTTTGCATTAATCCTGCAGAAGTTCTACATACAGTCTACATCAATCCTGCAGAAGTTCTCCAAAATGTTTCTTTCTTACACCATTACCATTTCCAAAGGGGATTTTTACAAAAGTTACTTGGGCTGTCTTCACGAATTCTGCAAAAGTTCTACATGTCATCCAAATACTTTCCAAAAGTACTTAGCGGAACTACACTAACGGTGGGTTTTCGCAAAGGAGATGGAAAAGAGACTTGCCTCCGGACAAGGCACATAGCAGCTTCGACGAAAGCCGACAGTAAAGTGGATTCATCTTCGGAAAATAGATGCGACGCCGGCGGGGCCGTCGGTTGATGGTGGAGGGTTGTCTGCGGCAGGTCGTGGACTTGGTGGTGTTGCGCGGGACGGTGGGCAGAAGGCAGCGTGGGACCGAGAGGGCCAAAGCCCGACGCCAAGCCCTTCCTCTTCTCGTTCCACGTCCTCAACGACGATTCCAGATGCTGTGGTGCGACAACGAGAAGAAAAGAAGACGTGGTTTTTCGTTACCCCGCGCAGGCAGAAGCGGAGGAAGAGGAGGAAGAAGTGAGTTGCCAGGCCCCCGGTCCGTGCGACACCGTGGTCCGGTCAACCGAGGGTATGGGCACGGCGCATCTGAGTCAACGACAAGGGTAACGTGTTGCACGACATGCCTGTTCATCCACCGCCACTAAAGCCACCGTCCGCTAACCTCCACCTACTCCATCTACTCGCATCTCACGGGCCACCTGATGGAATGAGCGATACGCATCGCGGAGAAACCTCTCCCACGTAACACGCCGTTCAGATAACGCGTTAGGAACTCCGTTACGCGGAGGAACACGTGCCCTTCGATCAAATGGCCCGTGGTAGCGCGGAGGAAATTCTAACTGGCAAGCGTTGAATTAGTGGGAACGTGCGGGTGAGTCTGCGCGCGGTTAAGTTGACGCATGCGATGGATGCGTGCTTTCGAGAGCGTGAAAAGGACTTACTCGGTTGCGGTGCAACATCTGCGCGCGGTTCTTGTGCACGATGCGGATGATGCCTGGAGGTTGGACCCAGGCTTCGCCGTCAACCTGCACCGGGACACCTTCTTCCCCTAATATCGTGATCTTGACGGCCCGGCACTGAAACAAACAACGTAACGATTGCCTCACTTTAAATGGTGAAACACGTAACTACACGCACACCATTTACACATGTGTAACACATGCAACTACGTGTGCACTGCGCGCAAAGTTGTCCGCGTAAATATGCATATAACTGCTCACGTAACACACGTGTAACTGCACACAGCGCTACGCACGTCATTACACGCGTAACCACAAACAACACATGTTGCAACACATGCAACTTTGCGTGTACTACACAGAAAATTGTCAGCATAACAGTTCGTAACTATTCACGTTCTACACTTGTAACATAACACGGAACTATACATGTAACTACACACATAATTAACACGTAACTACACATGTATTAAACTTGTAGCTACACTTGTACAAAACATGTAACTAAACACGTACTAACACTTAAATACGCATGCGCTAGGCACTTAACTACACATGTGCTATACTCGTAACTACGTATGCGATAAACATGTAACACGTGTGCTAAAGATGAAACTAGACACGTACCGAACGCGTAACTGCCCATGCACCAAACACGTAACTACATGTGTACTACACACTACCTACACATGTAACTACACAAGTGCTAAACACGTAACTACACATGTACTAAACACGTAACTACACATGTGCTCAACACGTAACGCATGCGTTAAACATGAAACTAAACTTTTACTAAACACGAAACTATACTTTTAACAAACGTGTAACTACACATGTGTAAAACACGTAACTACACATGTGTAAAACACGTAACTACACATGTGTAAAACACGTAACTACACATGTGTAAAACACGTAACTAC